>PVJS01019358.1:0-32500 GCA_004027185.1 Glis glis | reverse complement strand
TCCCCTGTAGGGCTCTCAGAACATCTCGGCAATCGTGGGTTAAGTTTATCCCCTCATCACTCTCTGGCAAGAAGGTGGCTGGATTGACAGATCCAGTCTGAATAAATCACAGCCTTGGCTGGTCCAACAGATGCACCTGTAACTGAGTCACTCGAGAGTTAGATGGCCACTTCTCAGGGGGTGTTTGCAATAGAGTTTTTATGGAGTGAGGAGCATGTAGGATACGATCCTGTCCCAGGGTGAGCTTGTCTGTCTCCTCGACCAGGGAGGAGGTAGCTGCAATGGCTTGCAGGCAGGCTGGCCACCCGGATGCTACAGGGTCTAGTCTTTTTGAGAGATATGCTACTGGATGTTTCCAAGGACCCAGCGTCTGGGTGAGAACGCTTTTTTTCACTCCGTTTTTATCTGTCACATACAACTGGAATGGCTTTTGGAGGTCAGGGAGAGTCAATGTTGGGGCCGATACCAGAGCTCGTTTTAGGGTATCGAAAGCCTGCTGTTCCTGTTTCCCCCATATCAGGGGAGTGTCTCCTTCAGCTGTGGCTGAGTACAGGGGCTTTTTTATATTTAAAATAATTTTGATTATATGTGTAATATTTTTTAAAAACTTTACCCTATACAAATATTTTTTAACATGTTCTAACCTTTTGTGACTTGCTTTTTTTAGCCAAAATTTCTAATACTCATGTACCTTTTTTACATCTCCTTTTTATCCCTACATACTGGTTTCTTTCTGTCATGATTCCCTTATTGGCTTTGTAATTTTAAGCAAGTTTGTACATTTTTTAACAAGAACAAATTAAAATTATCTATTTAAGGTTTTTAGTGGCTTGGACTTTAAAGAGTTACAGTTTTTTAGAGCCGATTTGAGACTGTTGAGGGCTTGTTGCTCTTTATTTCTCCAGACTAGAACTGTGTCTCTGCCAGCTGTAGAGTCTAGGGTTGTTAGTAGCTGTGATTGCCACAATAACAGTTTGTTTTACCCTTTTATTTCATTTCTGGTCTTTTTCTTTACTGTCCCTATTCTGAAACACCTTTTGTGGTATCTCTACCAATTCAGATAGGACTTTTCCCTCAAATCCCTCTAATTTTTGAAGCTTTTTTTAAATATCTGGGGTAGATTGGGAAACAAATGCAATGTTAATTATTTGTCTGTTTTCCCGAGCTTCCAGATCTAAAGGGGTGTAGGTCTGATAGGCTTCCATCAGCCTTTCTAGGAAAGTTGATGAGGAATCCCTTTTACACTGAATGATCTCATTTACCTTAGCCATATTGGTTGGCTTACTGACTGCAGCTTTTACCCCACTGAGCAGAGCTTCGTGGTACCTGGCTATTGCCTCCTTACCTGAATCGGAGTTATAATCCCAATTGGGATGAGTTTGTGGCACTACCCTCTCCACACATACAAGTTCAGTTTTGGGAGTTCCAACATGGCCCAACACAGTACGGCATGCCCCTTGTCGGATTTGTTTACACTCTTTAGAAGTAAAAAAAGGATCTGTAAAATCTGTTGACCGTCATCCCAAGTGGGTTGATGAGTAAAGAAAATGGTTTCCAGGAGATGAACAAGTGCCTGGGGTTTCTCAGAGAAAGGGTGGTTTTGCATCTTCTGATTATAAAGGTCAGTAGTAGAAAATGGGATGTAGACAAGACGTCCTTGAGCTTGGTCGTCGTCCGTACCTGGTACCAGTCAGAGGGGAAGGAGGGAGGGTGTGTTGGAAGGCCAAGAGGTGGTGGCGGCCGCAGACAGAGTGGGGTCAGACTGACCATAGGAAGATCCTGCACGAGTGTGGGAGGGGCTGAGCAGGGCCTGAGAGGAGAATGGTGGAGGAGGAGGGGCAGTAGAAGCAGGAGGATAGGGGGGTGGAAGACCAAAGGGGGAATCAAGCGAATCTGGGTAGAATTCCTGGAGGATGGATGGCTTTATATCAATGTCCTTGGACTTTTTTCCTTTTAACTGTTGGGGTTGGGTTAACGAGATAGAAGTGTGACCCAGTTTTTTGGTCCAAGACGGAAGGTCCCTGGCTATGTCTATCCAAGTAGCGATGTAGGGGATTTGGTCAGGAAGACGAGCCTTGGAAAAGATGACCTGTCGTATGGGATAGAGATCAGGTAAGAGAAATGAACCCACGGTCAGCCAACTTGTGCCAAAAGAGGGCCACTCTAGCTCACACACAGTTTGTACTCGTCCCTTTGACACCGTATGCCCATTGCGACGAGCTCGTTTCTGAAACTCAGAAAAGTGAGACAGCAAGATTTCCAAGGGGGTTAAAGAAGAGGGAGATGCTTGACCAATGTTGGAATTTCCAGGTGGGGGCTCAGGGATTTAGGTTTTACCTAGGTCCTGGACCTCTAGGAGGAATTGCCCGACAGCTACTTCCTTATGCAAGCCGAGTTAGCATTCAGTCTCCACAGCCCAAACAGACAAAAGTTTCCCCCATGTTTCTCTGAGCACTGCAACCGGGAACTGAGTACTATGTGAATGGACCTCAAGTTAGGTTTTGGATTATGGAGGGTCGGTATAAACCCCTGACCAGGTGTCCCTCCCGATGGCAAGGAGCGGTGGGGAGCTTTCACTTTTCCCTGGGCTCCCCGCTTCCCCAAGCCTTAGAGGTTACAAGTGGGCAGATCACCACTCAAGAGGACTGGGAGAGCGACCTCCTTGAGTCCGTACACAGTTATTGAGGTCCAAAATGCGAAGGGGAGGCCTAAGGTTTTGGGTCAGTAATGTGCTGCTTTCAGAGGTTACTTCCCCAAGTTTCACGTCGGGGCTGTTTCCCTCTATGGTGTCTCAGACAAGCTTTCCTCTGACTGGGGAACAAAAGCCAGTTCAGAGTGCTGGGGAGACCAGCCCCTTATGTGCACTCATCTGGAAGAACCTCTGTTATTTCCCCATCTAACCCTGGGGTGGGGGTATGTCTACTGAAATGGGTCTGCAAGAGTTAGTCACAGAACCTAAAAATCTGGCACGTAGCCCGTCTCTCCCATCCACCAACCAAAGACCAGAGTTGTTATGTAAGGTATGCTAATGAAGGAGAGACAAATTAGTATGTAACAAACTGAAAGTAAGAAGCTTTCTAATTTTATCCAACTTGGAGGGTTGGCTGCCCCTAGACCTATTGAAAGCACAAGAAGCACAACTAAGATAAGACCGAGAATCCACACGTTCGTACACCAACCAGAGGATAGAGAAGAGACGCCCATAGATAATTGAAGACAGCCAAATGAAACCAAAACTCAATAGACACCGGAAGAATGAATGGGGCAGGGTGGACAAGTTACACAAATGGACAAGTGGGTAGACAAAACAACCCCCAGGAACCGAAACCAGAAACCAGACCAGGAGGCTGGGGATGTCTCCCTGAACCTCTGGAGACCAGGGTTAGCGATTGCGTCCAATCAAACTTGATCTCCAAACAGGTAGGCTTCTCCTGATTCCTTCCTCACATGTTGGTCAGGGTGTGCGCAACTCCACAGGAGGAGTCCCGTCTGGGGCTGAGGAACGTCTCTCAGCAGCCGTCCCCTAGACAAGTACCTCCCCCGGGAGGAATGTAGCAAGTCCCATTCCAAGGTCCGGGTCCCTGTAAATCTCTCTGGGGCCTCCATAATGTAACATCAAGCTGTGAGACAGGGACTCAAAAACACCGGTTAAGAAGTAAAGGATTTATTAGCCGTGGCGACTGTACCTCCACTCAGCACACTGAGTAGAGAGCAGTGCCTTCACTTAGAAACTTGCACATTTTATAGGCTATTGTCGCTCACAGGAGGTGTGGGGGGGTTAATTTTGCAAGGAAGCATAGATTACAGAAGCGGATTTTTGTGGTTAGCCGGTTAGCTAGTATGCAGAAATACATATATCATTTTATGACATCAGGGTTGGGTAAACATTTTTTTGCGGTATTGGGGACTGAACCCAGGGACATTCTACCTCTGAGCTACACCCCCAGCCCTATTTTTTATTCTTTATTTTTGAAACAGGGTCTCAGTTACAGAAGCCTCACTAAGGAGCTGAGGCTGGCCGTGAACCCGGATCCTCCTATCCCAGCCTCCCAAGTATTGGGATTACAAGCATGCGCCACCACGCCTGGCTGTAAACATTTTTTTAAGAACCAGCTAGGCAATATTTTTTGGGAACTAACTCTTGATAACTTTTGAACCCTTCTTCAGCTTTGGGGTCTTGTCCTTTAACATTGGGCCATGATTTCTGGTAGCCAATTTGTGGAGCTTGACCTGAAATAAAAGGGAACGTGTGAAGTGGATGTGTTTCTTACTCAAGTATCCCGGTCTCATAAAGAGCAAAGAATGATTTTCATATGGGAATTTAAATCGCACCTTTCTTCTGAGGAATTAATATGTATATTTCAAACAGAAGACTTTTAATCCTTTCTAATGCTCAGTGAGGGCAGTGTACAGATGCCTGTCTGTACATGCGTAAAAAGATCCAACCCGCTCCCAGAAGGAAACAAAAAGCACGAGAGGAGCCCAGATGTAATATCAGCTGTGGCTTAATTCCACAGAATGTTGTCCACATTCCTTACTCTGATATTCAGGGCCCTGCTAAACTGGGACCCAAACTTCCTTCCCTATCTATACACACCATGACCTTGGTCATTGTTTTCCACATTGGAAGACTTCTGTTACATCATAGGAAGTGGGGGCTGATATTTTTTTTGGAGTTTCATTTGTGTGATGAATTAGACACCGTCAGTATGGATTCCTGAGCTAATTATTTAGGAAATGATCCAAATGCCAGAATCCCTTCTTTATTTCTACACCAGAGCTCAAAGGAAGGAAAAAGTAACCACTAGCTGTCTTCCCCAGCTAGGGAGACAAGGCTGGTCTTGGCGGGCTGCAGCAGAGCAAATGGAAAAGGGGAAGAGCTTCTCATGGAGTACTGATGGCAAGGAGGCCCCATTGAGGCATCTAGAGACCTCAGGAGATAACAACAATAGGAACTATAGAGTCAGTCCCGGTCCAAATATTATGGCAAAAACTTACAGCTGCAAGTCCAGAAAGTCTAGAGTTAAGGGTTCCTATTGTGGTCTTAGAGCTGAGAGTTCACAGAGGTTGCGGGGGGGGGGGTTACAGGAGGATGTGAAGGTGCATCCACAAATCAGGAACCAGCAGGGAGTGGATGACAGAAGTCCTAAATTTCTGGGTGTTTGTGTGCATGTAGGTGCTGCTTCATGAATGGACCAAGGCAGGAAAGACAGAAGATAGGAAATGCCACCATTTCAGAAAAAAAAATGGAGGTGCAATTTTTTAAATTGTGACTTGAAAATCCCTCTAGCTTATGGAAAGAGGGTGCCAAAAAATAATCATAGAAATTGTGGAAAGCTTGAGGGTGGGGATTTTTAACTCAACTGAAAGAAAAGAACAGCATAAATGGGTCAAACATAGACATGGCAGGCAGATCCTCCTTTAATAAAGGACTCACTCAGTGAGATGTGGTTTGCTGAAAACTTCCAGCTGCGGAATCCTTCAGGATTAGCCTCAATTTTGAGCTTTTCCAGGTGGCTTCCACCTGGCGGCCTATTGCAGAGGAAGAGCTATGGAGAGGAAGATAAGGATGATGAAGACCAAGATTGAAGACATGGGGTCAAATGAGGAGAATGACAGGGACCTGACCATTTGAACCCATCATGGTCCTCCTATAGCAGTCAGTCCTTGCCAGGAACTCCCTCTATGGGCTGAGGGTGAGACTTTGACAGGCAGGTGTCATAGTCTGATGACTCCCCCCAATAATACTCTCTCTTCCCTTTACCTTTTTCATGGATGGTACTCCCCAATAAGACTTTTACACTCCAAATTCCCTTGTGACTGTGGACAAGGTATCTGGGCCCACCTTGGCCCCAGCTGGAGGTTTACAGGGATGGACTACCCTTTTTAGATACTCCCAGTTCATTCAGAACTATACACCAATGGCACATTTGGGCCAAACTTGGGTTTGGGGCGCCCTCTAGTGCTCTGATAGTACTACATCATCAACTGTGGATTCATAGCAAACCTGGACCTGTGTTAGGGAGTACTGAAATAGAAGTGACCACAGGCTCAGAGAAAATAAGCAGCCTGCTTAGAATTTGTAAAAGAACAGGCAACGATGACGATGACGACAACAACAACAACCACAGATTCCAAAGACCAGAATAAATATCCAAACTTTTAATGTGCAAACAATGTCATACACCAATAAACATCATGGATTTTAAGGGGAAATTACCTCACCTAACAGACAGAATAATGTAGCAAAAAACTGACCATATAGCATCTGATATGTGTGAACTGTCAGAGGGTTAAAATGATCTCTTTTAAGGAAACTTAATGAACTTCAAGGAAACAGAGAAATCATTCACTACTCTACCAGAAGGGCTTAACACAGAGATTAAAATAATTTAAAAAAAAATTGAACACAAATCCTTGAGCTGAAAAGTGCAGTAAGTGACATTGAAAACATGATAAGGATCTGGGTGTGGTGGCGCATGCCTGTAATCCCAGTACTTGGGAGGCAGAGACAGGAGGATCACAGCTTCGAGGACAGCCTCAGCAAGTATTGAGACTCTCACCAACCTAGTGAGACCCTGTTTCAAAAGAAAAATAAAATAGGGCTGGGGGTGTAGCTCAGAGGTAGAATGCCTCTGGGTCCAATCCCCAGTACCACACACACACACACACAAAGCGAATAAAAACATGATAAGGGCTGGAGGTATATCTCAGTGGCAGAGTGCTTGCTTAGTATGCACAAGGCCCTGGGTTTGATCCCTAGCACAGAAAAAAAAAAAATAGAAGCATCAACAACAGACTAGATCAAACAGAAAAAATGATCAGTGTGCTTTAAAACAGGATATTGGAAAATATGTAGTCAGATAAGAAAATGAAAAAAGTGAAAAGGAATGAAGAAATATCATGGGAACTTTGGGATAGGAGTAAAAGAACAAATATTTGCGTTATTGAGACTCAAGGGAGACTTGAAAATGGCTAGAAGATAGAAAGCTTATTCAAATAAATAATAACAGAAAACTTCTCAAACCTGGAGAAGGAAAAAATATCCAGATACAGGAAGCTCAAAGGTCTCCAATCAGATTTAACCCCACTAAGTCTGCTGAAAGACACAAGTGGCCAAAGGAGAAACAAAAAGATGATTCTCAAAGCAGCAATACAAAGTAACAAATAACTGCACACTTCTCAGCAGAAATCTTATAGGCCAGGAGAGAGTGGCATGAGATTTTCACAGTACTGAAGGCAAAAGCCTGTCATCCAAGAATACTACGCTGAGGTACAATATGCACAAAAGATGGTTTGATGTACACAAATCAATAAACATGATATAACGCATCAACAGAATGGACAAAAATCTCAGGATCATCTCAATAGATGCAGAACAAACATTTGGTAAAATTTAACATCCCGTCATGATAAACATGGAAAAATTAGGTATAGAAGGAACATACTTCAACATAATAAAGGCCATATATAATAAGCCAGTAGCCAACGTTATATGAAATGTGGAAAGACTGAGAGTTTTTCATCGAGATTTGGTAGAAGACAAGGATGTCTACTTTCACTACTTTTATTCAACATAGCACTGCGTATCCTAGCCAGAACAACCAGGCAGAGAAAGAAATAAAAAACACCCAAATTGGAAAAAAGAAAGTCAAATTGTGACTGTTTGCAGACATTACATATGTATTCTCTGCAAATATATAATATAATATATTATATATAATATATCATAATATATAATATAATATATATCCACCAAAAATGTTACAACTAAAAATTTAGCAAAGACAAAGGTTATTAAATGAATATATGAAAATGAGTAGCATTTATACACACAAATAGAGAATAATCTGAAATAAAATAAAGAGATTAATCCCACTTGCAATTTCTACAGGAAATTAAAATACCTAGGAAAGATTTTAACCAAAGAGGTGAGAGCTGTGTACAATGAAAGCTATAAAATGTTTATGAAAGAGATTGAAGAGGACACAAATGGCAAGACAGGCTATGTTTATGGATTGGAGGAACCGATATTCTTAAATTGCCCGTACATACAAAGCAAACTGTAGCTTCAATGAAATTCCTATCAAAATACCAATGACATCCTCCACAGAACAAGACAAAAACAATCCTAAAATTCATATGGAACCACAAAACACCAAAGAAATCTTGAGCAAAAAGAATAAGCAGGAGGCAGTACCCTACCCGACTTCAAAATATACTACTAAGCCAGGGTATCAAAATTGCATGGTATTATCAGAAGAGCAGTGACTAATGGAGCAGAATAAAGAACCTAGAGATAACCCATGCATCTTCTGCAAACTTATTTTTGACAAAGGTGATTGGAAAATGAAGTAGAGAAAGAGCAGCCTTTTGAATAACTGGTGCTGGAAAAATTGCATATCCCCATGCAGAAGAATAAAACTAGGCCCCCTATCTCTTACCAGTTGCACAAATCAACTCAAAATGAATTAAAGACTGAAGTGTTATATCCAAAACTATGGAAATATTAGAAGAAAATATAGGGGAAATGCTTCAGGACATTGAAAAGGGCAAAGTTTTTTTTTTTTTTGTATAAGAACCCCAAAGTATTTAACAGTTGAAGACTCCAGGAGGGGACGAACCAAGACGGAGGGATAGTGAGAGGCAGCGTGTCGCCGGTGCTCTGAGAGCCAGAGCTCGGCTGGCGGGAAGACTGCAACTTGAAAAGAAAAGTAGGGCAGCCAAATCTCAACAAAACAATGAGAATCAAAGTGCAGCAGAATGCGAGGCAGTGGAAAGAGCGGAGCGCAGTAGGGAGCTCAAAGCATTTCACCTGGTAAGCAGAGAGCGGAGACATAGGAGCCATCTTGGATGAGCCACACCAGCACCGTGGCCCCCGGAATCCTCCAGCAAAGAAACAGCTGATTCTTGTGAAACCAGCGATTATAGTCCACCATCGAAAGCAGTTGACATCGAACCAAGATGAAGCCTAAGTCGAACCAGATCCACACCTACGACGGCGACAACTGCAAAGGGTGGGATGCGAGCCTCAGCCCTCATAAAGAAAGCGATGCGGAGAGACATAGATGAGGCGGCTAGGCACAGGAACATCCCGACACTGAGAAAACGAGCAGGTGATGGAGTAGCCTGGCAGAACACCACAGCATGAGGACATGGACAGACATGGCATGGCCCCCTGGAGCCCCCCCAACAACAAGAACACAGGTGAGTGAGATAAAGGGAAGCAGCATGTCACCGGCACTCCGAAACTCGGAAATCTGCTGGCAGGAAACTGCTTCTTAACAAGAAAAGTGAGGCAGACAAAACTCAACAAAACAAAGAGAGCCGAAGAGCAGCGGAGTGTGAGGCAGCAGACAGAGCGGGGGGCTCTTTCATTTCAGTTGGTAAGTGGAGAGCGGAGGCGAAGGCACCATCTATGTGGGGCCACACCTACACCGCGACTCCTAGAGACCAACAGCAAAGATACAGCAGATCCTTGTGAAACCAGCGACTCTAGACCACCATTGAAACTGATCAACTGCAGAACATGATGAAGGCCAAGTCAATCCAGACCCTCACCTACACTGATGATGGTTTCAAGGGGTGGGCTGTGAGCCTCAGCTCCTGCAACGAGTGCATTGAAGAGAGAAAAAGAAGAGGTGGCCATACACAGGAGTAGCCAACTCTCAGAACACAAGCCGGTGAGCCACGGCCCCCCCATGAGCAGCCAAACACCGTCCTGGAACACCCCAGAACTGAGGACATAGGTAGATGAGACATGGCCCCCTCCCCAGCAGCCCAGCATGAGAACATGGGCGGATCGGCCCTTGGCCCCCACCTCCAGAGGACCCCTCCCCCCAGTGCTGGGGAGACGGGGTGGGTGAGTCCTTGGCCCCACCCCCGGAGACCCCATGGTGCTGGGGTGCGCGAGCCGTGGGTCCCACCCCCGGAGATCCCCCGCTCTGGGGACGCAGGGCCCGCAAGCCCTTGGTCTCGCCCCCGAACAATCCCCCGGTGCTAGGGATGCGGGGTGGGTGAGCCCTAGGCTCCGCCCCCAGAGAACCCCTCCCCCTGGCACTGGGGATGCAGGCGAGTGAGCCCTTGGCCCCACACCTGGAAAACCCCTCCCCCCGGCACTGCGGACGCAGAGTGGGTGAGCCCTTGGCCCTGTACCCATAGACCCCCTGGCGCTGGGGACTCGGGGCGGGCGAGCCCTTGGCCCTGCCCCCAAAGAACCCCTCCCCCCAGCATTGGGGAAGCGGTGCGGGCCCCGCCCCGGAGTACCCCAGTGCTGAGGTCACGGGGGGAGCCATGACCCCGCACCGGAGGGACTCCAGACAAAGAGAGAAAACCTCAGATGAGCAAAGAAAGCGAACTAACTGGAAGAGACGGGAGGGACGGAGAGGGAAACAAACTGGTGCACAGGATGCACATATACAAAGATATCAAAGTCAACTACTATGCTGAAAATGGGAAGGAGGGATGGAAGAGGCAGGGGGTGAGAAATGCGGAGAGCAATTGACCGATGAGTGCATGTATATGTCAACCACCCTGAAATCCTTCAAGATGTATGATTGCAATGCACTAAGAAAATAATAATAATACTAAAAAAAAGAAGCCCAAAGCACAGAAAACAAAAGCAAAAATAGACAAATTGGATTTCAGCAAAGAAACAATCAAAAGAGTGAAGAATTAACCTACAGAGTGGGAGAGCATATTTGCAAACTTCACATCTGACAAGGGGTTGATATCCAGACTACATGAGGAATTTCAAAAACTCAGTAGCAAAACAAAAACAAAAAAAAAACAAAACAAACATCTCAATCAAATTGGGAAATATCCTTAGACATTTCTCAAAAGTAGACATATACACCACCAACAGGTATATGAAAAAAATTCTCAACATCAAATCATCAACATCATTATCAATCATCAGGGAAATACAAATCAAAATCACAACAATATGTCACCTCACTCTAGTTAGAATGGCTCTTATCAAAAAGAAAAAAGAGAACAAGTACTGGTGAGGATGTGGAGAAAAGGGAACCCTTGTACACTGTTGGTGGGAATGTAAATTAATACAGCCACTGTGGAAATCAGTATGGAGGTTTCTAAAAAACTAAAAATAGAATAGGGCTGGGGGTGTAGCTCAGTGGTAGAGTGAATGCTTAGTATGTATGAGGCCCTGGGTTCCATCCCCAGCAACACACACACACTCACACACACACATACACACACACACACATACACACACACACACACAAACACACACACACACACACACAACTAAGAATAAAATGCAGAACTACCAAATGATCCAGCAATCCCACTATTGGGTATATATCCAAAGAAAATGAAATCAGTATGTTAAAGAGATATCTGTGCCAAGCATGGTGGCACATGCCTGTAATACCAATACTTGGGAAGCTAAGACGGGAGGATTGCAGGTTCACAGCCAGCCTCAGCAACTTAGTGAGACCCTGTTTCAGAATAAAAATAAAATAGGGCTGGGGTCTAGCTCAGAGGTAGAATGCCCCTGGATTCAATCTCTGGCAGAGAGAGAGAGAGAGAGAGAGAGAGAGAGAGAGAGAGAGAGATCTGTATTCCCATTGCAGCACTAGTCACAATAGCCAAGTAGTGGAAACAACCTCTGTGTCTATCAACGGATGAATGATGTTTTAGTCAGCCTTCTCACTGCTGTGACCCAAACACCTGACATACACAACTTAGAGGAAGAAGGATTTTATTTGCTCACAGCTCTGGAGAATTCAGTCCATATTAGGCCAGGTTGCAGCTGCTGAGCTCATGGCATGGGGTATCTGCCCTCAACTTATGGTGGTAGGCACCAGGAATAGAGAAGGAACAGAGGGAAAATGCTGTAAGAGCACACCTAGGCAAGCACTGTCCCCAATGCTCATTATTAAAGAGGGCATGACTACCAGCTCAAGCTGGCAGCACCATGGCATTGAATACCTAATGCTGGTTTTGCTGGAATTAAGAAGTTATGGAGGCTTCCCCCTGGATTTTAAAGGAAGGCTTGGAAGGCCAAAAAACCTGTGGCAGAGTTGCAATCCCTGCAAGAAGGCTCTGAGGGAGCAGTTTGTGAAGCTGTGAGGATAAAGCCAAAGTTGCATTGAAAACCCCCAGAATTAAGAGATGCCAGAAACATGGAACATCTGCTGAGGAAAGTTGCAAGCTGCAAGCAATGGAGCCAGGCCAGAAGAGCAACTATGTCTGTGCTGCCAGCTACAACCAACCAGGTCATGGCGGAAGGGCCACTGAGGCCCTTCGGAGAGCGCATCTCACGATCCTGTGCCTCAGATGCTGGATGTTAAGTAATAGTACTCAGTCTCTTCCCTGCGGGATTTCGGTCTTGTTTTGGTTCCATTCTCTCTTTCTATGCCCCTGTTTCTATTTTTGGAATGCTCTGTGCCATTGTATGTTGGAAGCATGTAACTAATCTGTGTTTTATTTTTACAGGGTCTCACAGCTGGAAGTTTGCCTTTAGTTTCAGTGGGGACTTTGGGCGTTTGAGTAAGTTTAAAACTGTTTAAACTACGGGGTTCTTGAAGATGGACTAAATGCATTTTGCATAGAAATGGACATGAGGTATTGGGGGCCAGGGGAGGAGTGTTCTGGCTTGTATTTCAGACGTCCTCCAACCCCTCAAGTCTTAACAAGGCATCAATGTTCAGAGGCAGGATATGTTTAAAAGTGGGTCCTTAGGGGCATGGCCAGATACAGTGTTTCTGCTTTTTCCCTCTTCCTTTTTTCTCTCTCTGGTTCCCACCACAATGAGCTGAGGGCAGCAGCCCCTCCTAAAACATGCCATGAGCTCTGCAGCTGCAACCTGACCTCTCACGGGCTGAAATCTCAAGAACTGTGAGGAGATAAAATCCTTCTTCCTCTAAGTTCTGTGTGCCAGGTGTTTGGGCCACAGCAGTGATAATGCTGACTAAAACAAATGGATAAAGAAAATGTGGAACATATACACCATGGGATACTATTCAGCCATAGAATAGAATGGAATTCTGTCATTTTTGACAACATGGATAGAACTGGAGATCATTAGTGAAGCAAACCAGACACTTGAAAGCAAGTACTGCATGACCTTACTCATATGTGGAATATTAAAAAAAAGAAAAGTTGATCCCATAGAAGTTGAGAGTAGAATGGTGGATATAAGATTCTGGGGAGAATAGCACGGAGGGAGATATATGGAAAGGTTGATCGATGGGTAAGAAATTATATTTCAACAGGATATATTAGTTTTTATGGTCTAATGCACAGTGGGGTGAGTGGAGAAATGATAATGTACTATGTATTTTAAAAACTTAGAAGAAAAGATTTTGAATGTTTTCACCATAAAGAAATGATTAATGTTTGAAGAGATAGGTATATTTGACCCCATTTAAATATTACACAGTGTATACATGTATTGAAACATCACTTGTATCCCATAAATATCTACAATTATTGTTTTTAATATATCACTTAAAATAAATTTATTTTGAATTACAAAAATTCAAGCAATACGCATGAAGCTATATAGCATGACTTATTCAATATAGCCCAAGTGGTACTCAATAGGAAACATACATCCTTAGACAGATATATTAGAAAACAAGAAATATTGAAGCCACTCAAGGAATTCAAGAAGCTATAGAATGAATATCCTATTAAACCTAAAGTAGCAGAAGGTATAGAATAATGAAGATAAGTACAGAAATAGAGAATAAGAAAGCTATTAATACCAACTAGCGGATGCCAATTCTTTGAAAATATTTATAAAACTGGATTTTTTGCATCTATGATCAAATACTAAAGAAATATCAGAATTAAACTATGTGAGTTAAATAGAAATTATATAAAACATATATGCAGAAGATATCGAAATGATATAAGAACATACAACATATATGTCATCTTATTCCCTCATGATAACCAAAGTGTAGACAAGGAGAACTTTCTACAAGTACAGGTTTTCAGCTTAAAAACTAAGAAGGAATTAGATAATCAGAGAATTACCATATTGCAACCCATAATCGATATACTTACAATTACAAATGACTGCCAAATTCAGTACAAAGAGTGACAACAGACACTATGTTCCTCCTAATAGAAGTATACCATCGCATATAGGGTGGCCTTGTTAAAAACAAAATCCATAAACTGTTTTACTTAATCCTGAGGTCACACACCAGTGACTAATGAGGCCAAGACTTGCCATTTTGATTAAAACTCACTTGACGCTTCCTATATGGTAGGCTGCTCTATGTGCACACAAATACTACCTGGCCTAGTCCTCATAACTTCTCTATGAAGTAGCTGCTATTGCTATCCATTCTACACACATGAGGTGACCGAGACACAAAGATAACAGAACCTTACTCAAGGTCACCCAGCTTGGAAGTGGCAGGTCCAAGAGCTTCATATCCATTATGACTGGGTCCAAAGCCCCTGCTCTCAGACATGCCCCTTGTTGCTTCCCTTAAAGCTAAGTGTGTCTAATTAAATTATTCTAGTTCAGAAACAAACATATTTTTAATCATAAAATATTTTTGTTCATATGCTCTAGCACTTCTAGAACCATAAAGAACTTCCTATGCAGCCATACCATTCTGTTAGATCATAAACTTCTCAGAGCAAGAATTTCCTGTCATGTTCCTTAAGCCCGTCATGAGACTTGACACCCAGGAGATCAGGAAATATTTATTAGCTGAGATTTTACCTGAAACACCCACAACTTTGTTGGATCAAATTTCTTTGGCCTGCAACACATGTAATTTCTTTCTGCCATTCACTGCTGCTGCCATTTCAGGGCATAGTTGTCACAGTAATCACTTGAAACCAGATAGCAGCTACTCATTGAGATAAACAAATAGATCAACATTCTGACTTCCGAGGCTCACCTGCAAACACTCTTTCACATACTCCCACCACCCTTTCATGCTGTATGGGCCAGGCAGGTCGGGGCATGTGATTTTTGCTGTCCATCAAACACATCCTGCTGTCATTCAGAGCCTTGGCCTTAGTTGAAAATTAATATCTACAGAGGTGTCCACAATTAGGACCAGTCTTGAAATATTTCCATCATTTCCCTGCTGTTCTGAGCCCAACCACTAGGCTTCCCATACATCTGTTCCCCTGGTACTTGAGGATGTGTGCTGCTATCTGGCACTGTCTTTCAGTAACCCAGGGTAGGCAAAATAAACCAGCACTTGCAAAGCTAGTCCCCCACTGGGAAGGAGTACCAGTGAGAAAAGTTAGGCAGGCAGCTTCTTGCCACATTCTCAGCGAAACAGCTATCTAAGTAATGGCAGTTCTGTTCCAGAGACCTTAAAGCAGTTATTTTCAAAGTACTTGTGAATGAGTTAAAAGTGTTTTTTTTCCACTTAAAACTACTTGGAAACTTAAGAAAGCTTGCAGGAGTTACCATGGGGCTTATATTCCTGAATAATATCTCATCACATTTTTAATGGTAGATCTGGCCAGCTAGGTTATGCTGCTCTCTTGAAGGGACTCCGTGACTTCCCTCTCCATGACCTTCTTCATTGGTTTCTAATCATTCTGCACTCATTCCTGCTGCACATGCCTTCACTTCAAAGGCCCAAGCACAATCCCATTTGAGTTGTTTCTTGAACTGAAAAGGCTCTTCCCTTAGATCTCTGCATGGCTCACACCATGCTTACCTTCAGGTCTCTACTCAAGTTCCAGAGAAGTCTTTTTACAAACACTCGTCTAAAGTAGTGTCCACCTCATTCCACATACTGCATCACTTTGACTTAATTTTATCCATCGCACTTATTGCCATCTAATGGTTTGTTTGTCTCACACACATGCATGCCAACAGAGTAAGAAGTAGTTTTGTCTGTTTTCTTCTATGTTGTTTCCTTAAACAAGCACCCATCATAGAACAGGTGCTTAAAAATTATTAGCTGAATGTTAGAAAGATGAATGACAAGTGTCTGAGCCACTTGTGATGCACAGGTTGGATGGGTTGTGTCTGTGTGACCCCAAATGCTTGGTATTTGGACCATGTGATCCTATAACTAGAGTCTCTTGAAATGGGAGTGAGCATCAACAAGGATACAATCATGGCTGGGCATGGGGGTGCATGCCTATATGCCCAGTACTTGGGAGGCTGAGACAGGAGGATCACAGGTTTGAGGCCAGGGTGTGTAACTTAGCAAGACCCTCGGCAACTTAGCAAGATCTGGTTTCCAAAATAAAAATATTTTCAAAGGGTTGGGGATGTAGCTTGGAAGGTGAATACCCCTGGATTCAATTCCTAGTACCAATAAATAATAATAACAATAATAGTAATAGTAATGATGATGATAATAATAATTATAATAATCATAAAATATGGAGGCAGTAATGATGTAGGGACTTTCCCAGACTGGGAATCAAGCAAGCAATGTCATCACACATAAGAACAAACCGATGTCTTTCAAGGGCCAACATTACGTTTGTGCAACACCAGACCTAGGTGCCTGGGCATTCTGTCATTCATGTTCTGTGAGCAAAGCCAAAAGAGAGATAAAGGGGAAGCAGAGGTACAAGACACCACTCCTAGCTTTTCCTCATGGCCCCCATAATAAAACCTATGAGTTTTTATTTCAGGGTCTTTTTGATAGCGGAGAAATGGAAAGAAAGGCTCTGATGAAAACCCCAAGCCAGAAGTAGTATGGCCTCTCTCTGTTAAGATGTATAGTGTTCAGGGTGAGTACTGTGGGATGGAGTTAAAGGACCCGTGAACTTTGTGAGAGGATGATATTTTCTGAAATTAAGGACAGTAAGGTCAATTAGAAATTACTAATTAACGGATTAATTCCTGAATCCTGGTGCACATAACATTGTGGTAGTGAGGAGGAGTAAGAACAGAACATAGATGTGTGAAGACTGTCTCAATAAACTCATAAAAGTCTATTGATGCAGCTGGGAGTGGTGTCGCATGCCCATAATACCAGTACTTGGGAGGCTGAGACAGGAGGATCACAAGTTCAAGGCCAGCTTGGGCAACTTAGTGAGATCCTGTCTCCAAATAAAAAATAAAAAGGGCTGGGGATGTAGCTCAGTGGCAGAATGCTCCTGGGTTCAATTCCCAGTACCACAAAAAAAAAAATAAAGTCTTGATATAATGGTCCTCAAGTACATGTTATCTTGGACTGCTGGCTAACGAGTCAGTTATTCTCAGGACTGCAATTTAAAAATGGGTATCATTGAATATTGTTTTATTAACAAAAAAGGGAAATCTGCCTTTGTGTGCCCTGCTATGGTTTGAATGTGCCTCTCAAAGTCATATGTTAGAAATTTCATCCCCAATGCAACAGCATTGAGAGGTGGGAACTTTAAGAGGTGATTTGGTCATGAGGGTACTGTCCTCATGAATGGACTGATGTTGCTATCACAGGAGTAAGTGTATTATGAAAGTGTCTCACTCCCTCTCTCACTCTTCTCACTCTTCACATTTGGCCTAAAGACTCACTCAAACCAAACCTCAGTTTTCAGTGTAAAGAAATAACATTAGCTGGTGTCTGGTGGGTGAACATGCAGTGGTCTAAGTGTCCAAACGAAACTTCAAACTTGCAAGAACTACCGTGTGGGGTTGAGGCATAAAGTGTTTTGATTTTATAATTGTTCACACTGTAACTCATTCAAATAAGTTTAGGGCAGATTGAAAGTATACAAGCATCACAACAGCACAAGTAACTATTGAATGCTAAGATATAACGGTATTTTATGAATACAAACTAAAACTTTAAACACTTATTTAATTAAAAATTGATCATTGCTCCATCTTGAGTTGACTTTTGTGCAGGCTGAGAGACGGGGTCTAATTTCATTCTTCTATATATAGATATCTAGTTTTCCCAACACCATGTGTTGAAAAGGGTGTCAGTTACCCAGTGTATATTTTTAGCACCATTGTCAAAAATCAACTGGCTGTGTGAGGATTTGTCTTTGTATCTTCTATTCCATTAGTCTGTGTGTCTGAATTTGTGCCAATACCATGCTGTTTTTATTACTATAACTCTGTAATATAATTTGAAATCAGGGATTGAAATGCTTCCAGCATGGTTCTTGTAGTGGTTTTGAGGCTGGTCAGAGGAACTGGGAACAGGAAGGAAAAAGGCTATCTGCATCTCCCCTTCTGTGAAGTTGGGGGAGGTAAACAGGAAAGTGAGAGACTGATGGGCTCCAGGGAATCAGGTTCCTGACCATCCCAACAGATAATGATTCAAATTAAGGATCAAAATTGTGCAAAGCCAGGCGTGGTGGCGCTTGCTTGTAATTGGATTTAGAACGTCCCCCTAGCACTCACAGAAACAAGGTAGCTTGAAATCCCAGTACTTGGGAGGCTGAGACACGAGGATGGCAGGTTCACGGCCAGCCTCAGCAACTTTGAGGCCCTCGGCAACTTAGTGAGACCCTGTTTCAAAATAAAGAATAAAAAATAGGACTGGGGGTGTAGCTCAGAGGTAGAATGTCCCTGGGTTCAATCCCCAGTACTACACACACACGAGCAACAACAACAAAATGCGCAAAAGGCATCGGTTCTCCAAAACCCGATTCTGATCAATCCTAAAAGGACAGAGAGGAACTCTCAGTAAGGTTTTTTTTAGCGCGGAGGTAGAACACCAGGGGCGTTCTACCTCCGCGCTACACCCCCGGCCCTATTTTTTTATGCTTTATTTTGAAACCGGGTCTCACAAAGTTGCAGAGGGCCTCACTAGGTAGAGAGAGAGAGAGAGAAAGAGAGAGCTGAGGCTGGCCGCGAACCCGGATCCTCCGGTCTCTGCCTCCCAAAGTACTGGGATTACAAGCATGCACCACCATGCCCGGCTCAATAAGGTTTAAAAGCCCACTTCCCAAGAGCTTCAAGGTCACTCTCTTTCTGGAATATCCCCCCCCCCCACACACACACACACAAGGGAGGGCAGCTGCTTTGTTGTCTTCTATCTTTTCCTGACTTAAAATAAACTTTCATATCTCTATACCCTTCTCTAGTCCTTGGACTTCATTTGTCAAAATCCACTAGACAAGAACCCTAAAAGAGGAGACACCCCAATTTCAATTTGGATTTAGAATGTTCCCCTAGCATTCACGGAAACAAGGTAGCAGTGTTGGAAGCGGGGCTTGGTTTCTAAGGAGAATCTTCGGGATTATATGCTTCCTCCTCCTCCTGTTCTCTCTCTGCTTCTGGCCTACATGATGTGAGAACAGAGCCTTGCTCTATCCCCCTCTCTGCTTCCCACTCCCCTAACTTGAGCTGCAGACCTTGGCCTCACATGAACTGAACCCGAAATCTTCAAAAATCTGTGAGCAAATAAATCTCCCTTACCCTAAGTTGTGTGGTCAGTCATTTCAGATTATGGTAAGGAGAATGTTGACCTAATCAGATCTTGGTATCAGAGGAGCGGGGTTGCTGCTATATCTAAGTCTGACCATGTGGATTGTGAGTCTTTGGAACTGATTTATGAGAGGAAGTTGGAAGGGCCAGAATGCTGATAAAAAGGTGGATGGTAGAGACCATGCTCAGGAGATTTTAGAGGGCAAACGGACTCCATAGGAAAATGAAGCAGAGGCCATACATATTACATTCTGGCAAAGAACTTATTGGCATTTTGCCCATGTCCTAAAACTTCGAGTGAGGCCATATTTAAAGATGATGGAATGATTAAGTTGGGGAAGGAAATCTCAAAACAGCAAAGTATCCAAACTGCATTATGGATACTGATATCCACGTTCAGTGAATTGTACACTGAATTTTGGGAGTGGATAGTAAAGCAGACAGACTTTATAGATTTACAGTCTGGCCAGAAAGTCATGTTTAAATCTGGGTCCCAGAGAGATGGTGTTGTGGAAGAAAGTAAGATTGGTGAATGGAGGAAGCATTGACCATGATGAAAGCGGGGGCCAGTGGGGGCCATGATGGAGGTGGGTCCAGTGGCAGCCTGGATGGAGGGAGACCCAGTGATAGCCCAGATGGATGTGGGCCCAGTGGTGGCTGGGATGGAGGCAGACACTCTGGCTGTGATTGAAAAGGTCCCAACAGCAATGATTAAAAACGGCATGACTACTACGTTTTCTGCTGGTCATCTATCTCGGTGTTCCTATAATTGTGGCTTCGCTGGAAATAAGGGATCATAAAATTTTCCCCATAGATTTCAAAGGAAGATCTGGGAAGCCAGGCAACATGTGGGAGGGTCAGAATCCCTCTAAGCAGGCCCAAATGGAGTGATTTGTGAAGCTGTGAGAATGCAGCCAATGTTGCAAGAAAAAACCCTAAGATTTAGAAGTGCCAGAAATGTGAAACAACTATGAAGAAAGGCTGCAAGCTGCAAGCCATGGAGACAGGCTAGAAGAGCCAGTTTGCCACCCACTGCAATCAACCAGGCCATAGGGGCAGGGTGCCAAGACCCATTGATGATCACATCTGAACACCATGTGCCCTGCATGCCAGAAGTGGAGCTGCAGGATCAAATGATAGCCCTGCTGGATTTCGATACTCTTTTGGTCCCATTCCCTCTTTCGATGGCCTTATTTCTCCCTTTTGGAGTGCAAATGTTTACTCTGTGCCATTGTACATTGGATATATGTAACTTGATTTTTGTTTTTACAGGGTCTCACAGCCAAGAGTTTACTTTGAGACTCAGAGGAGACTTTGGACTCTTGAGTGATGCTGGAACTGTTAAGATTTTGGGGATTCATGGAGATGGATTAAATGAATTTGCATTGTGAGGTAGCCATGAGGTCTAGGGGCCAAGGGTAGAGTGTAGTGTTTTTGGATTTAGAATGTCCCCCCTAACCCTCACAGAAACAAGGTAGCAATGTTGGAAAGTGGGGCTTGGCTGCTAAGGAGGGGTCCCTGGGATGTGGCCATGGGGATTATATAAGATCTCTCCTCCCTCTGCTTGTGTTCTGCTTTCGGCCTCTGTGATATGAGGAACAGAGCCCTTGTGCTCTCCCTCTCTGCCTCCTGCCACCATGCTGTGAGCTCGGCAAACCCAGCCTGACATGGACTGAAACTCCTAGATCTAGCCAGGCATGGTAGCGCACGCCTGTGATCCCAGTACCTGAGAGGCTAAGACAGGAGGATCTCAGGTTCATAGCAAGCCTCAGCAACTTAGTGAGGCTGTCAGCAACAGAGTGAGATCCTGTTTCCAAATAAAATAAGACCAGGGGTGCAGCTCAGAGGTAGAATGTCCCTGGGTTCAATCCCCAGTGCCACAAAAAATAAGTAAGTAGAATGAAACTCCGAGATCTCCAAAAATCATTGAGCAAACAAATCTTCCTTCCTGTAAATTGTGTGGTCTGGCTGCTTTGGATTATGGCAGTGAGAATGTTGACTGAGACAATTCTTACTGCTCAGAATTGCTTGGCTATTCTGGGTCTTTTGATCTTTCATATGAATTTTGGGATCATTTTTTCTAATTCTGCAAAGAATGACATTGTTTTTTTTTTTTTGGTTGTTGTTGTTGTAGTAGTAGTGGGGATTGAGCCCAGGGGCTTTCTACCTTGGAGCTACACCCCCGGCACTTTTTATTATTTTATTCTGAAACAGGGTTTTTCTAAGTTCCTGAGGGTCTTGCTAAGTCGATGAGACTGGCCTCAAACCTGGGATCCTCCTGTGTCAGCCTCCCAAGTACTGAGATTACAGTCATGCACCACCACTCTTGGCTACGACATTGGTAATTTGATAGGGATTGCATTGAATCTGTAGATTGCTTTAGGTAGTATGATCATTTTGACGATATTTATTCTGCCTATCCAAGAACATGAGAGGCCTTTCCATCTTCTAAAGTCTTCAATTTCTTACTTTGGTGGTCTAACCTCATAGGTTAGATTTATTCATGGGTGTGTTTTCAGATTATTGTGATTGAATTGTTTTCTGGATTTCTTTTTCAGTGGATTTGTGGTTGGTGTATATAAAGGCTATTGATTTTTATAAGTTGATTTTTATATCCAGTTCCTTTGCTACATATGTGCATAACCTTCTAGAAGACTTCAGGTTGGGTTTTTTTTTTGAGGGGAGGTCTTTTTTTGCTGTACTGGGGATTGAACCCAGGGGCATTCTACCTCCCAGCTACACCCCCATCCCTTTTTTTCATTCTTCATTTTGAAACAGAGTCTCACTAAGTTGCAAAGGGCCTCACTAAGTAGCTGAGGCTGGCCGCGAACCCAGATCCTCCTGTCTCAGCCTCCCAAGTACTGGGATTACAAGCGTGCGCCACCATGCCCAGCGGGGGGAGGCTTTTAAGTATGGGATCATGTCACCTGCAAGCAGAGATAATTTTCTTTCTTTCCCTATATGCATTCCTTTATTTTACTTCTCTTGCCTAATTTTTCTGGCCAAGATTTTGATGACTATATTGAATGGAGAGTGGTGATACTGGGCATCCTTTTCTTTTTCCTGATTTTTGAGGAAATACTTTCAGTTTTCAGCATATGGTATTTTCTTTGAGTTTATCAGATATTGCCCTTATGATTTTGAGGTATGTTCCTTCTATCCCAAATTTCTTCAGGATGTTTAACGTGAATGGCTGTTAAGTTTTTTTCATTGGCTTTTTCTGCATCTATTGAGATGATCATGTGATTTTCAACTCAAGATGGATCAGCAACCTAGAAATTAGACAAGAAACTTTGCAATTACTGGAAGAACACATAGGACCAACTCTTCAACATATAGGTACTGGTAGAGAGTTCCTCAATCAGACCCCAAAGCTCATGAAATTAAACCGAAAATCAATAAATGCGATACCATCAAATTGAAAGCTTCGGCACAGCAAATGAAACACTCAAGAGGCTGAAGAGTTCCTATAGAATGGGAGAAAATCTTTTCCAGCTACTCCTCTAATAGAGAAATAATATCCAGAATATATAAAGAATTCAAAAAACTTAACACGGCTGCCATTTTTTTGACTTGCTGGGGAGTGGTGGCCCCACGGTAATACATGCTTCCCGCCTTAACTGAGTCTGATCTCGGACCCTTTGTCCTAAACATGGGGTGCAACATTTGGAGCCCCCCAGCGAGATCTTACAGAGACCCCACTCGGGCCTTGGACGGTGTCCCAGGGACTGGAGTGTGTCCCTGCATCACCAGACAACGCTTGGCGGAGGCGTCTGGTCTGGTGAGTCGACTCGTCTGAAGGGGGTCAGGGTTGGTTGGATGCAGTCGGTAACCCTGGTCTCTAGAGGTCTGGGGAGACGTCCCCTGGCCTCTTGGTATGGTTTCTGTCTGATTCCCGGGATTGTTTCGTTTGTAAGTCATGATGTTTTTTTGCTTTGTTTTTGTCTATGTTTTGTCCGTTTGTTTGTTCACCGACCATGTGGCCAGGCCAGGCTGGGCCAGGCGGCTGCAGCCAAAGCTGCCCAGTGTTTTGTTTGTCTGTTTGTCTTTTCAGTAGGGGCTAAACATAGGGACTAGCACCCTAATAGTTTTTTTGTTTGTTTGTTTTGTTTTGTTTTGCGGTACAGGGGATTGAACCCAGGGGCGTTCTACCTCCAAGCTACACCCCCGGCCCTATTTTTTATCCTTTATTTTGAAACCGGGTCTCACAAAGTTGCGGAGGGCCTCACTAAGTAGTTGAGGCTGGCTGCGAACCCGGATCCACCAGTCTCCGCCTCCCAAGTACTGGGATTACAAGTGTGCACCACCACACCCGACCTTGTTTGTTTGTTTTGTATCGTTTGTCTTAATTATTTTTTTTCTTCTTGTCTTTATCTTAAAGCATGCAAAAGTTACA
This sequence comes from Glis glis, assembly GCA_004027185.1. Taxonomy (NCBI): domain Eukaryota; kingdom Metazoa; phylum Chordata; class Mammalia; order Rodentia; family Gliridae; genus Glis; species Glis glis. Next base: position 8,765 of record PVJS01019358.1, on the reverse strand, counting down.
AGATCATGGGTAATTCAATATCTATCCCTAAAAAAATTATCTCTGAGTACATATTAAATAAATGAAAGGCAAAAAATTAGAATATAAGAAAAAAACTTTAGAAAATTCAATGCCTGGCAAATTAAAGCTATATGGTACCAAAATTAGCTTGTATAAAAGAGCGCTCACATAAAAGAATGGGATCCAAATATTTTTTGTCATTGTTCACGTGACTTAAGTTTTTAACAAATAAGTTTTTTTTTTTTTTTTGCGGTACAGGGGATTGAACCCAGGGGCGTTCTTCCTCTGCGCTACACCCCCGGCCCTATTTTTTTTATATACTTTATTTTGAGACAGGGTCTCACAAAGTTGCGGAGGGCCTCACTAAGTAGAGAGAGAGATACAGAGAGAGAGAGAGAGAGAGAGATAGAGCTGAGGCTGGCCACAAACCCGGATCCTCCGGTCTCCGCCTCCCAAAGTACTGGGATTACAAGCGTGTGCCACCACACCCGGCTAGCAAATCAGTTTTAAGTGTATTGGTAAAATAAAAGTAAAATGTCATAAAAGGGATTAACAGATTTTTCCAGGATAGCTAATTAATATTATATTGTCTGTTTAAATTACAATGTCCATTGTTTGTTTTTAGGATTTTTATTTTGTTAAAGTAATGACTTAACGTGCTGACTGGCTCTTAAAAGGGGTAAATTAGGTAAATATAAGTAAGTTTTTTAAGTGGTTTATCTTTAAAAATAAATCTAGATTGTGTATAAATAAGTTAAAAGCTGAACATCGAACTGCTAAATATGAAGTAATCTTGGCTTAATATCAGCAAAGGACTATATTTGAGTCTATTAAATGTGTTTTTATGTCAGGGGCAGTTTAAGATTATATTCTTTAGGATAACTAACAAGGGTAATAATTTTCCTACCAGAGGCTTCACCTAGCTCCATGTGTCTGGAACTGGGTGACACCATCTTGGGTAGCACATGGTTACTGGGTGATGCCATCTTGGTCCCCACGTGACTGGGTGGCGCTATCATGGGTCGCATATGGTTACTGGGTGACGCCATCTTGGTTGGGTTTTTTTTTTTTAGCTGCCGGGAGAGGCCCTCCTTTGATTACCTCAGTAGGGGGGAGTTATTGAAACCCTTATTTTCTTGTCACTAGTTTTAGCCAAAAGCAGTCTTTAAGGACATCGGCCTGCTCGTGTGTTTTTCATATTTAAAACAATGAGGTTTTCTGCTTAGTGACATTTATTTAAAATTTTTATTTACAAAAGGTTTTTATAAAAATAATCTTTTGTGTTTGCTGTCTTTGATTACCTAGCAAGCTGCATTTTAGCAAAATCAGGGTTCATAACTTTGGGTTACTATATTTGACAACATACCTGTAACCATAGATGTATATGTATCTGAAAGCCAAATGTACTATGTATCTAGGTTCATCTAAATATTTTATAAAAAACTTATAAAACTAAAGATGTATGAGTTTCTTGTACATGCAAGCTAGCCAATGGGTTTTAAGTAATCTTTGTGTACAATGTGTATTGTACTTATACCTTGAGTTACTTAACTTCTGTCATCTGTTTAGTACCATTCAAAAATTCATCACTAATACCTGGTTTACATCTGTTCGCCTTGACTGAGTAAGTGATTAAAAAAAGATACAACTATCTACTAAATAATAAGCTTATTTCTGATTATTAATGCTGTTTTCTAAGCTTATAAAAAGTCTAAAACTATTCTTTGATTTTTGTCCTATGCTGTCAACCTACATAAATTTGTAATTATAATTATCTTACTGAGCCACAAATTCTAAATTTCATTCCAATGGTTAAATTAATATATGTTAAGGTTATGTTGTAGTCAAGTTGATATATATCAGGTTAAGGTTATATTAAAATTAAGTTAATATATATTAACTTCTATATAACTATATTCATATTTCTTAACCATCTTCTAAAATGCAAAACTTGAGAAAATATTATCAAAATTATTGATAGTAATTTTTAAAGGTTTTACATTTGTGTATCCCTAAATTGTATTATGATCATCTTTAAGCAAAGATAAATAAAAATGATAACATACTTGGCATTCAAAATCATGCCACTGAGTTAAAAAATTAGATAATTATATATGTAGGTACTTCATATGTAGTTATATGTATAGTCAAATTTAAATGAAAAATGAAATATATTGATTACATGTTCCTTTTCTATAACTGAACTAGTCTAGAAATTTTCAGAGAACCCTGATAAATTTATAAATGGGTTTCAAAACCTGGTTATTATGTTTAATCTAACATGGGTGGATCTTCATGTAATCCCATCCACTTGCTGCACTCCTGGAGAAAAGGCATGCATACAGAAAGCAGCAAGGGCATATAGTAATAAAATCTATATCCATGACCAGAGGCAGCCTACAGGAAAGAGGCTATCCCTAGTAAAACCTTAACTAAAATTATCAAAGCAAGAGTGAGGACCATAGCAAATGGAATTACATGGTCACATGTTTAATTAAAGAAATAAAAAATGTAATTACAATAAGATGAAAACAGTAACACACACACACACAAACACACACACACACACACACACACACACACACACTCACACACACACACATAAAATTCCTGCTATGTTTCTGGGAACCTTAACTAAGACCCTCTGGAGGTATACTCATATTGACCCAGAGTCATGTAAAGGGCAGATATAATTGGGCACTTATTTTATTAGCCACTCAGCCCCAGATATTTAAAAAAAAAACTCCAGAAGAAGGAAATGGAACCTCAGATTCCCATTGGTCACCTTTTAAATTTGGCCTTCGGGGTTTTCAACAACAGAGACAAGGTAGATGAAATTAAAAGACAGAAGAGACAAATACGGGCATAAGGACAAGCCCACCTAATTGCCCTGGCATTGGGTAATAAGCCCATGCCTCCTCAGAGATACTCAAAGGCTCCTGCCAGAGAGAGGTAAGGAAAGTCAAGGACTGGCACCTGCCATTATTGCAAAGAGCCTGAGCATTGGGTCAAGGACAGCCCTAGCCGGGAGTCCATCTGCATCTGGGATGTACCCCCTCTGTAAAGAGGAAAAACATTGGAAGTGTGATTGCCCTTGCCTCTGAAGGGAAGTGAGGTCATCTGCTCCTATCATGGCTTCCCTCAAAGACTGAGGATGCCCGAGGCTCAGCAAGGCCCTCTCTGATCAGCCCTCAACCAGCTGGACAATAGAAGAGCCTGGTGACTCTTGACATGGTAGGTAAAGATATCAGTTTTCTTTTGGATATGGGAGTTTAATCCTCTCTGTGCTCGTCTCTCCTAGGCCTTTTCTAAAGAGACATGTATTGTAATTGGGGTTGATGGCACCCCCAAGGCCAAAAGATTATAGATTTAGAGAGCTAATCCTTACCCGAGCCTTCTTAGTTCTCCCAGAGTGTCCCACAGCTGTTAAACTACAGGGACACAAATCCTGGATTCATATGTCTAGAATTAAACCTGTGCCTCTTGAGACTTTATAGAATCAAGACTCTGAAGTCTGGAATAAGCCTCCAGATGCTAAGACCTGTGAACGCTGTACCTGTAAGCCTTTAAAAGATTCAAAGGTGTTATTCAAAACCCAAAAGACTGAATCAGGATAAGTTTTATTTTTGTGCTTTTTCCTTATAACTATTATCTGTTTTGTCTATCCAGACTGAAAGATGTCAACTTATTTGTCTCCTAATTTCTATATCATTATTCTAGGGAAAAGCAAACTTTCTCCTGGACTGGGCACAACAATATACTAGAGATAATGATAAAGGTGTCTGTTTAATTTATGAGCTAGTACCCACCTCCAGCTCATTTGGATTACCTTGGTAGATGTCGCCCTTTCAAGAAATGTTTGGTTAACATCTTGATGGGATAAAATTCTCATCTTCTTGGCCAGAATACTTTATAATGGAATGTTTTTCTGTTGTTGGTGGCTCACATCTCCTATGTTTATGCCTCTTTTCCAGAATATCAGAAGATGCCAATAAAAAAGACCTGGTCTTCCCATGTCTCCTTTAGATCAGTTAGGATGAGACTTGGCTCCCTTAAGTAGGCAGGTTCTAAAGCCCCTTGTCAGCTGAGAAGAAATTACAGAAGTCAGACCTTCGCCCTTCAGCACCCCTTTAAAATTAAGGGGCCAAAGTCTCAAGGAGGGGGGAATAAGGAGGTAGGTTAGAAGAAATATTAGGCAGAAAGGAAACATTGGAAAGAAAAACAGATTTGAAATTCTGAAAGTTCATGATCTGACTCCACCCTATAGGGTGTATCCAGTCAGGCAGAAGCCTTAATAAGTCCACACCCTTAATCTCTCCTCTCCACACCTGAGATACTTAATGTAAATATGATGGGTGAGGAGAATAAGGGTCACACCCCACTGCTAATCTGTTGCCAGGGAAACCTGAAGGTTAAGAGGAAGGCTTGCCCTCCTCTGCGCAACCCTACCCCCTCCCTTTGCTAGGACCCATCTCTGCCATCTGCTTCCATTAATAGGACCTTGTTTCTTCAACTGCTTAACTAATTACCTCCAGAAGAGGTTACAATTAATCAAACTTATGGTACTTCATAGCCCAGCCTATTACCTACCCATACCCAGGAAGAACAAACAAAAGTTTTGTTTTTTTTTTCTCAAGGGTTTAAGAAAAGGTAAATAACAGGAGTAGGGAATGTGATAACATGCCCTAAAAGTAATTTTTTAGCCTCATTTTCTACCCTAAAATTAAACTCCCTGCCCTTACCACCCCAAGGAAAAAGCCAGTCCCCCAAAGATAAAACCAGTTCCTGCCCTTATCGCCCCTAGGACCATGCTTCGCAGCCCACAGCCGCAGCTCTGAGCTCCGGCTGGCTAGCGCAGAACGGACTTCCGATACGATTCTGATGCGAGCAAGTGTCACTTCTGCCCAGTCCAATCTCTGTCCCCTGCCTGCGTGCTCAGCCCACGCCCCTAGACCTACCCCCTTGCTTCTAAATAAGAAAAATTTACTATGATTGATCGATTCTGAGCGTACCCCGCGAAATCTGCTTGCTGTCTATAAAAGGAAGTGGTGAACTGTACAATGGGCTGCCATTTTTTTGACTTGCTGGGGAGTGGTGGCCCCGTGGTAATAAATGCTTCCCGCCTTAAAAGATAACGTAACACCCCAAAAAACAAATCACCTAATTAAAAAATAGGCAATTGAACTGAATAGGCATTTCTCGAAGGAAGAAATACAAATGGCCAACAAATTATGAGAAAATGTTCAGCATCACTAGGAATCAGGGAAATACAAATCAAAACTGCACTGGGATTCTTCCTAACTCCAGTTTGAATGGAGTTAGAATATTACAAATGATAATAAATGCTGGCAAAGATGTGGAGAAATAGGGACACTTATCCACTGTTGGTGGGACTTTAAATGGGTACAACCACCAGGGAGAGCAGTATGGAGTTTCCTCAAAAGACTAGGAATGGAACTACCATTTGGTCCAGCTATCCCACTCCTTGGTAGTTTTCCAAAAGAGTGAAAGTTATAATACTATAGTGATGCATGTATACCCATGTTTATAGCAGCACAATTCACAATAGCCAAATTATGGAACCAAGATGGTGCCTGTCAACAGATTAATGGATAAAGAAAATGTGGTATATACACACAATGGACTTTTACTCGGTCCCAAAGGAGGACAAAATAATGTCATTTGCATAAAAATGGGTGGAACTAGAGAATATTATGCCAAATGAGATTGGCTAGTCTCAAAACGTTAAGGGCCACATGTTTTCTTCTAGTATGTGGAAACTAGAGAGAAAACACAAAACAAAAGGGACTTAAGATAAATGAGTTGAGAGATCAACAAAATAATGGAAGGGGACTGGGGGAGGGAGGTCGGGAGAGGATGATGGAGAGCTGGTGAAGGAAACAATTCAAATAATATTATGTCTATATATGAAGGTATCACTTTGACGGTAGGGGGAACAGAATGACATGTGGGGGAAATACACCAAGTGATGTGTGCATGCATGAATATGCTCTTTAAATCTCACTATAACGTATAATTACAATGCATGAATAAAAGTATAAAAATTGAAAAAAAAATTTAGCGGTCACAAGTGCCAGTAAAAATGTTAGCTCGAATATGGCTTACTCTGCCCAACTGCATTCACAGGGACACATCAACCTTTGAGTGAACAACACCACTACTTGGCCCAGGGCTTACCAAATTCCATATTTATAGATGAACACTCACAAAAAGTGCACAGAGAATTAAGGTTCCAAAGAAATATAAGTATACAGAGAACAATATGCTTTACCAATTCCCAAGGTTCAGAGGGTCAGGGCACATGCTTCTATGGCTCACCAGGCTCTCTGGGCCAGCCTTTCTAGACCCCTGCCTCTTACTCTTTGATCCGTGGCTTTTAGCTCCTCTGTTCCTTTGTTCTCCTTTGAATATTTGTTCATAATATTCCTACTGCCTTGAGTAAATTGCCTGTCCGACTTGCCTAGACCCACTCCCCCAGCTAGTAAAATTTCTCCTCCAATGGGAAGATGGAAGTTTAAATACCCTCCCCTCATTGAAGAAAGCTTCATTGACCACCCCACCCAGCTGAAGGATGGATTGAAACCCGTGTTTCTGCACCTTTGGTGGCCTCTATTTCTCCTCAGCACTCTTGGGATCGCTGACTCAGTTTCTTTTTCTTTATATCGGTGCACTGTAATCATGCATCTTGATGAAATTAAGGGTGATCGAGGCATACATGCACACAGTACTCGCTGAACCTCTCCCAGTTCCCACCACACTCCCTCTCTCCCCACATTCCCATGCTCAGTGCAGTGATGGGCATTGATAAGTTTGTGTATGTACATCAGGTCCACTGAGGTGTTTCCCTTTTCAAGTCTTCCTCCCCCTCCTGTATCCCCCAGTTAGGTCCCCTCCTTCACTCTACTAAGGTTTCTCCTGTCTAGAGTCCCTCCTATGTCCCAATTTCTCCCTAGCTTCTGCATATGAGGAAGAACATCCAACCTCTCACTTTTTGTGACTGATTAATCTTACACTTAGCATAATATTCTCTAGTTTCATCCATTTCCTTGCTACTTACATAATTCTGTTCTTCTTTATGGCTGAGTAGAATTCCACTGTGAATATATCTCATAATTCTGGCTCAGTGTTTGAATCCCACACTGAACTATCAGCTCTGTGAAGTCAGGCACACTCAAAATCTCTGAGCTCAGCTGCATGGAACCCACAGCACTGCTCTTCCAGAAGCCTGAGGGGTTGTACAGAGCCCACGGCCAAGGCTGCTTGCTGCTCATTTCCAAGAGAGCTAGCACCAAACCGATGACACCCTGTGACACAAGGATGGGGATCATACTTTAGGGAAATAGTTTCAAGGGGTCCACATGAGTTCAGTCTACGTCCTGGACTCAAACAACTTATGCCGACCTTGGCCCAGATTTCAGAGGGTGACAGACATACTTTTCTTGGATGACACCCTTTCTCATTCATGATTTTATCCTGGGAGGGGAAGATCAGGTGAAGACCAGATGGTCTAGGCACCGTGGGTATTTGGAAATCACTAGAGCAGTGGATCTCAAATTCAAGGACACATCTGAATCCCCAGAGGGCGAGGAAATGTGGATTGACAAATCCACCCCACCCCACCATTTCTGAATCAGGATGTCTGGGCAAGGGCCTGAGAATCGCATCACAAGTCCAGCAAGCCTCTTCTGTTTCAGGAGAAATGGGATCATGGAATGGAGTAGCCTTTCTGCTGGGTATGTAAATTATGTAGCCACGTCCAATATTTCTGCTCCTTGTAGTTGGTCAGTAAACTGTTTCCTTGTTTTACATGTGTGTTGTGTATAGCTTGTTTTGTAGGTGGCCGGGGAACTGGAATTGTTCTCAGTCAGCATGGAGGGCAATCTCTGGCTTCCATGGCAGCCAAGACTGGCAAGTAGAAGTGAACAGCATTTATAATGAGTCAGTCTTCAAGGGACAACAGGGAGGGTATACAGAGGGAAAGAGTGGAAGTGCTGGTGATCCTGTGGTTGGCTAGGTGACACCATGCTGCCACTGGTAAAGCTTAGGGGGCTTTGTACACTGTCCCTGGGGATGCAGAACCAGTCTGCAACTGAAATTGCCTTGGTAGAGGTCGTGAGGCCACGCCAGTCATGTCAACAGCTGAGGGTTGCTTACCTCCCAAATGCTCTGCACTGCTGTCGCTCTCACCCTTGTTGTCTCCTCAGTTCAGTGGGAACTTAACTCAGGCAGCCTTTGAACTCAGGGTTGACAGCAATTGACAAGGAAACCCACTGTAGCTGCTAGTTAAAGGATTGCCTGCAGGCAGCCGAAGGCCAAAGATGGACCCTTTATTGAGCTCATTGGGTTTTAGACTTGCTGGGAAAGAAAATGCCTCATTCAATATAAAAACAGTGGCTGAGACTCGGCTGCCAGGTGTTCTGTTCCTCCTCTATGCCTCACGGAACCCTGATCCTGTGAAGAAGGTGCTGCTGCCCTGCTCCCTGTGAGCAAATGGAGGCTGGGCAGAGATGTTAATGAAGGAGCCCCAAGTCACACAGCTAGGAAATGGCTGGGCAGAAATGGTGACGAGGTCAGCCTTCTACTCACAGACCCCTATGTGGGTCTATATCAGTTCATGGACATCTCTAGATGATAATGGGACTGTATGATCAGAATGGGTTGGGGTACTGGGTCTAGAGGAGGTCCCGCATGTGGGGCCAATATGATGCGAAGATTGCTTGTGATGGATGGCTCCCACTGGATCC
>PVJS01019357.1:0-33805 GCA_004027185.1 Glis glis | reverse complement strand
GGATTGAACCCAGGGGCATTCTACCTCCGCGCTACACCCCTGGCCCTATTTTTTATACTTTATTTTGAAACCGGGTCTCACGAAGTTGCAGAGGGCCTCACTAAGTAGAGAGAGAGAGAGAGACAGAGAGAGAGAGAGAGAGAGAGAGAGAGAGAAAGCTGAGGCTGGCCGCGAACCAGGATCCTCCGGTCTCCGCCTCCCAAAGTACTGGGATTACAAGCGTGCGCCCCCACGCCCGGCTATCACCTAGCATTTGTATGAGACATTATCATCTCTCACCTAACCTCAATGTAATCACTTCCTAACTAATCTTTTTTTGCTTTGCTTCCTGGACCCAGAGATTTTTTCCTTGTAACTATCAGAGAGATTTGAGTTATATAACAGTGCTCCCAGGTTCAATATACCCCTGTTTTTTCCCATAATACTCAGAATGGAGTTCAAAGGCCACAGTGCAAGGTCATGCATGATGTGCCCTCACCTGTATCACTGACTTTTTTCTCTTTCTGCTCACTATTTTCTGCTATACTGGACTCAGTTCTGTTTCTTTAAGGGACTAAACTGGTTAATACTCCAGGGCTTTTGAATTTGTCTGGGATTAATTAATCCTAGAATCTCTTATAGATAGAGTTACTCATGTCTCTGCTCATAGGTCACATGCTATCGATGTTTTCCAGACTTACCATATCTAAAACTCCACCCTTTGCTATCCAGGTCTTACCCATGAACATTTTCTTCTTAACACTTTTTATTTGCCTAATGTAGTATTATATATCTATTTGCTTATTTGCTTATTTTTTCTTTCCTATTAAAAGTAAAGGCAGGGATATTGTTTATCACTATTTCTAGGTATTTAGGATACCCACAAAGATTTTTTGGATGAATTAATTGATTATAAATATGTCATCTGCTCTACACAGTATCCCCTTAAAATGAATGCTATTAATAAATGTTCAAAGATAAGGAAGTTTTTAGTTCCTTATCTCTGAAGTTTTATTTGAAGTTATATTTCTGTCTCAGTCAACATTTCTATTTACATAATCCAAAACAACTGACCATACAACTTAGAGGAGGTAAGCTTTATTTGCTCACAGTTTTGGAGAATTCAGAGTTTAGTCCATGTCAGTCTGGATCTGCAGAGTTCAGGGCATGGTGGCAAGAGGCAGAGAGAGGGAGAGTGCACATCATGGAGGCCATAGCAAAAACAAAAACAAAAACAAAAACAAAAACAAGCAGGGGATGAGATATCTTATATAATTCCCAAGGACACATCTCCAGGGACCGCTCATTAGCAACAAAGCCCAGCTTCCAACATTGCCACCTTGTTTCTGTGAGTGCTAGGGGGGCATTCTAAATCCAAACCATTAGAGTCAGCTTCTGTCCTCCCTAGATCTCATGGACACCGCACAATGCAAAATGTATTTTGTCCATCTCCAAGAGTTACCATAGTTTTAACAGTTCCAACATCACTCAAAAGTCCAAAGGCTCCTCTGAGACTCAAGGTAAATTCTTGGCTATGAGCTCCTACAAAAACAAAAGGCAAATTATATACACTCAATGTACAATGACACAGATGAAACATTTGCATTCCAAAAGGGAAGGATAGGACCACAGAAAAAAGGAATGGGACCAAAACAGTATCAAAATCCAGCGGGACAAGCATTTAATCCTGCAGCTCTATTTCTGGCACCCAGGGCACATGGTTGGTCAGATGTGACCTCCACGGGGCCTTGTCAGCTCTATCCCTGTGGCCTGGTTGATTACAATGGGCAGCGCACTTGCTCTTCCATCCTGGCTCCATGGCTGGCAGCTTTAAACCTTTCCTTATGGTCATTCCACATTTCTGGAATTTCTAAATCTCAGCGTTTTTTCTTGCAACCTTGGCTTCACCCTAACAGCTTCACAACTTGCCCCATTGGGGCATGCTTGCAGGGACTCTGACCCTGCTACACACTGCCTATATTCCCAAGTCTTTGAAATCTTGGGGAGAAGACTCCATGACCCCCTTTTTTCCAGCAAAGCAGCATTATGTAAGCACCCAAATCAATCAACAGGAGGAAAGGTAGTCACGTTCTTTTCAAGCACTGCCATTGGGACCATTTTAATTACAGCTGTTGCTAGGTCTGCCTCAGTTATTGCTACCACTGGGCCTGTCTCAATCCTGGCCACATCTGATTCTATTTTGATTCTGGCAACTGCCAAATCATTTTCAGTCATAACTACCACTACTGGGTCCTTGTTTCAATGGTTCTGCAGTTGAGCTTGAATTGCCCCAAACCACATTAATTTTCTTTGTTCCTATGCAAAACATTGGACCTCCATTCAGCCATATTACTTTCTTTCACAACACCATCTCTCTGGGCCCCAGCTTTCCACATGCCTTTCTGGCCAAACTTCAGATCTATAAATCTCTCTGATTTACTTTCTGCTCCTGAAATTTGGCATACAATTCACTGAATGCAGACATCAATATTCAAAATGCAGTCTGGGTACTATGCTGTTTTGAGATCTCCTCCACCAGCCTAACCAATCCATCATCTTTAAATGGGCACATACAAAGTTTCAGGACATGGGTAAAATGCTGATACATTCTTTGCCAGAGTGTAACACTTGTGGCCTCTACTCCGTCTTCCTATGGAATCCTCTTTGCCTTCTGAAATGTCCTGAGCACAGTCTCTACCATCTACCTTTCTAGTCACATTCTGGCCCTTCTAGCTTCTTCTCACAAACCAGTTCCAAAGACTAACAATCCACATGGTATGTCTTAGAAATAGAAGTGACCCCAGTCCTCTGATACTAATTTCTGTATTAGTTGGGATTCACTAGAGTAACAGAACTCACAGGATATATATGGTAAAAGGGGATTAATAATATCAGCTTACGGTCCAAAGCAGTGTAGTCCCAAGTGGCCACCTGCACTCGGAGAGCCAGAGAACAAACATTTGGTTGAGGAGCTGAGGTCTCAGAATAGGAACTACTGATAATGCAGTTCCAGTCCAAGATGGAAAAGCTAGGAACCTCTCTGGATAAATGTTGGTTAAATTTCAGTTCGAAGAGCAAAAGGGCTGAAGGCCAATATCCCAGGTGAAAACAAAAATGCTTCTTTCAGGAAGAACCATACATTGCTCCAGGTGGCCTCCTCCTTCCTTTTTATCTGCATCCCTGGCCTATCAGCACAGTGCTGCCCATATTCAGGGCGGGACTTCCCCCTTCAATCTACCCTTCCACATGCCAATCATCTCATTAACACACCCAAAGTCACATTATCAGAACAGGTACTGGAATTATGCTGAAAGTAATCACAATTTACAACCAAGAGTAGTGTTCAGGAGTGGTGTTTTTTATTTGACTAATGCCTTCTTCTCCATATCTATTCATAAGGTCTACCAGAAGCAATTTGCTTTCAGCTGGCAATGCCAGAAGTACACCTTCACTGTCCTACCTAACAGTATATCAACATTTGCAGCCCTGTTTCATAATTTAGTTCACAGAGATATTGATCACCTTTCTTTTCCACAAGGTAATACACTGCTCCATTACATTGATGACATTATGTTGATTGGACCAAGTGAGTAAGAGGTAGCAATCACTCTGGACTTGTCATTTGTGTGCCAGGGGATGGAAAATAGACCCAATTACAATTCAAGGTTCTTCTACTTCAGTGAAATTTACAGGAGTCTAGTGGTGTGGAGCATGCCGACATATTCCTTCTAAGGTAAAGGATAAGTTGTTGCATCTGACCCCTCCCACAACTAAGAAAGAGGCACAATGCTTGGTGGACTTATTTGGCTTTTGGAGGCAACATATTCTTCACTTGGGTATAGATCTGGTGATGGATCTAGATTATCAAAGGGAAATTGGATTATTACTCCACAATGGAGGTAAGGAGAAGTATTCTTGGGAAGCAGGAGATCCTTTATGGTGTCTCCTAGTATTACTATGTCCTATTATTGAGGTCAATGGCAAACTACAATAACATAATCGAAGCAGGATGGCAAATGTCAGATTCCCCCAGGAATGAAGGTGTGGGTCACCCCTCCAGGTAAAGAATCAAGACCTGCTGATGTGCTTGCTGAAGGCAAAGGGAATACAGAATGGATAGTAGAAGAAGTAGTAGATAGTAGAAGATAGTTTTAAGTACCAACTATGGCCACAAGACCAGTTATAGAAGCAAGGCTTGTAATTGCTATGAGTATTTCATTCCTAAGAATATGTTTATGTGTGTGTGCGAGTGTGTGTGTATACATATATTAAGCAGATATCTCTGTTTTCTGTCCTTCGTTATTCCTCTATCATGCAACATAATATTGATGGATTTAATATCAGTACTTAGGTGTTGCTAAATCTACATTTATAGTACATAAGTATACATTATAGTACCTAAGAATCAGGAATAAGCATCACTCAGAAAACATTATCTCCTATTCAGGGAAGGAATTGCCTCATTTTCAGTTGTACATAGAATAGTTATATCATATTAGGTGAGATTTTGATATTGTTTTTGTGTTTATTTGGAGATTATTATGATTTAAAGAGACAGGGTTAGGTGTCAAGTTGACAAGGGGTGGACTCTTGATGGTTAATCTGGATTGTCATCTTGACTGGATTATAAAACACCTAAAGTTACGTGACTTTGGGTGTGATAATGATATGATTGGTATGTGGAAACGTAGATTGAAAGATAAGTCCCACCCTGAATGTTTGCAGCCCTATTCTGATAGGCTGAGGATCTGGTTGAAAGGAAAGAGGAAGTAACCTGGAGGCCTGTGTGGTTCTTTCTGAAAAAAACAGTTCTGCACTTGCCTGGGATATCGACCTTTGACCCTTTTGCTCTTGGAGCTAAACTTTCACCAACATTTCTCCAGAGAGTTTCCTGGCCTTTCCATCTTGGAGTGGGACTACATTATCAGTGGTTCCTATTCTTAGACTCCAACTCTTGGGGCTGACCAGCTCAAGCAGCTGCTGGTTCCTTTGGCTCTGTTCATGCAGGCTGCCACTTGGGACTACACTGCTTTGAACCTTAAGCTGATCCGATTTACCCCCTTTTACCATACACATCCTGTGAATTCTGTTACTCTGGCAAACCCTGACTAAGACAATTTGGTTCACCAAAATATAAATCTATACCTCTAGGACCCCAAGGTCAAAGGTTTTTGCCTTTTTTTTATAATTTTTTTCCTCTAAGAGATTGTTCACTTTATTTGATAGTGGGGAAGCACTTCCTGAAGAGCCTTGGATTGCACAGATAGCAAGAGACACAAACAAGTTTAGTCATAGGTTGACTTGTCTGTTAACACCAATCCAACATTTTTGAGTACAAGGATAGCACAGCATTTATCATCTTATTCCAGTGTTTGGCATTCAGTAGGAATTCAGCATGTGACTGTTGAATTACCTCATTCATTCATGCCTATCAACGACATAACAAATGAATGGATGAGCACAATGCTGTCTCTCTAGCGGGAAATATAATAGGTGAATGTGGCAAACTCTGGAGGTTATGCTACTGAGTGGCATAAACATATAACTGCTCAGTTTTATTGTATTCGATACAATGAACAAATACAGAATCTGAAATTTCAAGTTTATGATCTTGTGTCTCCTTGAGATTTATTTTTACACGGAGCAAAGTCTGTCCTGGTTATAGAGTTTTATTTTTTAAATAATGAGATTGGCTTGGTCCATTTTCAATCCTGATCCTCTTGTGTTTGAACATCAGGCCAAGTCTTATCAAGATGAATAGATGGATGACTGGGTGATGAATGGATGGATAGATGTTTTGATCCAGTGAAAGACGACAGTTTATTATAAGGGCAATTCTAAAACTAGCATTGAATTGGAATCTCCATTTCTACTTAATTCTGTTTTGGGTCTCAAACTGAGGGAAAAATGGCAGAGGGAGCTAACGGATTTTTTTTAAAGGGCTTTGTCACTAAATATACATTTCCAGTGAATTAATTTACATAGAGAGTTACTTACTAGCATTCTTAATGTTCATTAGTCATGAGATTCATTAATAAATTTTCATTCAATAACTCAATCAAGAAGTGATTTTTATTTTCAAAAGTGGTGAACTACATAATCTCCTCACCATAGCATAAGATGTAGTGCTCATGGGGAGAATTCAAAAGATCCAAGAAGTCTCGGTAGAAGGAGAATGAGGACTGACTCATATGTTAAGAGCAAAGTAGATACACATTCAATACAAGTAGTTCTGAATTCACTTTTGGAGAGATTGTTGTGTTCCTAGAAATCAATGGCTAGAGACTTTTGAGTACATTCTTCATACATGTGGAAAAAAATGGAGAACTTGTTTATAAGTCCCTGAATGCAAGAAAGACATAATTCCATCCCAGAATTAAGTGTCAATGGTGGGAGTGTGAGAAGCCACAGGGTACTGGTGTATACGTTTCTTAGGGGTCACATTAAAGAATCTGAGAATGAAGCTGACTCAAGAAGAATATTGACCAGACCATGGGATATTTACCATAGTTTTTATTTTCTTTTTAACCAGAAGTTTTTAGTGAGAAAGTACAGGAAATTGGTATTAGAGAACACAATGTACTTTTGTTGCATATCAGTATCTTGAGTTACTTCATAGGAACTATAAACTATGTGATCTTATACTATTTATTTATTTATTTATTTATTACATTGATTGGTCCATTGTGTTATACATTTTGGTAAGTGCCAGGGTATCAGAAGCATGCATGCACACATTGCTCATTTAGCCCTCCCTCAAATCCCAACCCATTCCCTCCCCCTTCCCTCCTTTCCATGCTCAGCATAGTCTTAAAGGTGTGGTGAGATGGCCTCTGTTGAACCACCCATAAATAATTTTGTCATATATATGGATAATAGTATGTGAATGATAGATGAGGTACTGGGTACACAGTATATACTTAATAACAGAGACATTGAGCATTATTATTATTGTTATTCATAAGTTAACAGATTAAATACAGGCTTCCATTTCTTTGCTTTGGTGAGCACTGCTCTGATTCATGCTTCTTTATATCCTTTGAGTTTAGTGGTTCTGAAAGGGACAATGTATAGAGCAAAACTTTATATAGGTCTTTTTTTAATGCTTAGAAATCTACATTTGAGAAAAAAAACAATTATGCCATTAAGGCCTGAAAGTCCATCCTTCTTTCTTCCCATTCTCGTGTGACACTTAGCAAAATGAATTTTCTTAGCTCTAAAGCTGAGTAGAAGCACTCTTTAAAAATTAACAAATGTCAGTATTTGCAATATCGATCTAATAAGCAAACCCAGAGGGTAATGAATGAATCTGCTCTGAACAGAAACAGGCATTCTGGTTGTCTTCAAAGACCTCGATTTGAAAACATGAAGAGGGAGTGATATGAGCAAATGTGCCCTTGCTTTCTCCAGGGCGGAAGGGGCCCGGGGGTTCCTGGAAGATGTCTTTTACCACTGGGGTCTTGGATCACATTCTTGGCTTCAAAGCCCAGGATGGGAAGCTAACTAAGGAGACAACTAAAATGTGTGTCCTGCAGGGTTCAGAGCTTCTGCACAGCCCATGGCTCATGTCCCAGGACAGGGCTGTGTCCCCTCCTGCTGCTGACAGTGGTCACAGCATCCACACAGATCTCTCCTTTTCTCACTTTAAAAAAAATACCCTTATTGGTGCATTGTAATTATACATCATGGTAAGGTTCAAAGTGGTGCAAACATTCATGCACACGCACCCCAGCCTCCTGTCCTCATGCATGTTAGTGTGATCAGTAGTGATGCCTGCATGTATGGACATGACATCATTTCACTTCTTTCCTTCCTTCGTCATCCTTTTACCCCTCCTCCCTTCCCCCAGTCCCCTCTCACTGGTCTACTGGTCTCCCTCCTCATTTATCTGAAGTCCCTTTTGTTTCTTATTTTCTCTCTAGCTTCTATAGATGAGAGAAAACATATGACCCTTAACAAACATATGACTCAGACTGGCTGAGCTCACTTAACATAATATTCTCTAGTTCCATAGATTTGCTTATAAATGACATAATTTTGTTCTTCTTTATGCCTGAGTGAAAACACAAAAATGAGAACAAATAACCAAACAACAAA
Organism: Glis glis; assembly: GCA_004027185.1. Lineage (NCBI taxonomy): Eukaryota > Metazoa > Chordata > Mammalia > Rodentia > Gliridae > Glis > Glis glis. Next base: position 25,729 of record PVJS01019357.1, on the reverse strand, counting down.
AAAAAAAAAATGGGCAGTTGAACTGAACAGACATTGCCTCTTCCCGCCCTGAAGCATGCCTCCCTCTTTCCCACAGTCATCCTGCTGGCCTCCCTCTCTGCAGGAGTCCACTCTCTGGGTTCCCTAAGGGCAAAGATGCTGCTGTTTATGCATCTTAATGTCCCACCAGGCCTGTCATTGCTCTCAGAGGACATTAATTACGTGACTCACTTAAAAGGAGGGCTAAAGAATGACAGTAAAGAATACCAGTGTGGAATAAAATAAAATAAAATAAAATAAGATGATGGAACATTCCCCATACATTTCAGTGTTAAAGTGGCCTTTTCCATGATGAGAAAGAAAGATAGTGGTATGTTTTGAACCTTATTTTACTAATTCTTGACATCAAAATTATGAGAACTAGCAATTGAGTAGACAGCACTGGTTCTGGGGTTGGTTGCCAGCTCAGAGCCTGAGACTGCTACTTGATATTTAAATAGCAAGTATTTTGATGTGACACACAACCAGCCAGTGGCCTCTGGCCTGCAGGATGTGTTGTGAAGCCCAGGGCTTCATAAAAGACACAGACTTCAGACACCTGCCTGTGCTGGCACCCTACATCCTTTGGATCATTCACATCTAGCACCGTGACCTTGCACTAGTTGCTCAACTTCTCTGTGCTTTGTGTAAAGGGAGAGTTTCAATTATATGTTGTGATTATTGAGACTACGGGAGTTAACATATATTCTTAGAAGAGTGCTGTTAGAGCAAGTGTATAAAACATTCATGATAAGTGTTTGCTTTAGCCAGGTGTGGTGGCATATGCCTATAATCCCAGTACTTAGGAGGTTAAGACAGGAGGATCGCAGGTTCAAAGCCAGCCTCATCAATTTAGCAAAACCCTGTTTCAAAATAAAAAATAAATAGGGCTAGGGGTATAGCTCGGGAATAGAATGCCCCTGGGTTCAGTCCTCAGTACCACACAGACAAAAAAGTGTTTGCTCTGATTATTGTTATTAATCTAGCTGAAAATAGGGACATTTAGTGGTAAATATAGAATTTTGGAATTATGAACTTTGAAATAATGTACATCTGCATTTGGTTCCATTGTACTGTAGATATACATATTTACAAAGCAGATTCTAATCCTTCTAGACCTTGTTTCTTCATGTGTAAAAGGAGGATAGAAATAAAATAACTTCAAAATTATAAAGATTAAATAAAGCCTGAGACAGGAGGATCTTGGGTTCGCTGCCAGCCTCAACAACTTAGCGTGACCTTCCACAACTAGGTGAGACTCTGTTTCAAAAATAAAATAGGGCTGGGGGTGTAGCCCATTGGTAGAATGACCCTGGGTCCAATCCCCAGTACCACAAAGAAAAAAAAAAGATTGAATAAGACATGTAAACTACATAGCTCTTGATCAGTATATGCTGCGCATGTGTGTGTAGAGGTGCGTTCTATGCGTGCTTGCCTGCGGTATGTAATTGAGATGTCCGTGGAGATCCTCTAACCACTTTCCAGCATGAGGATCATCTCACCACCAGATGGTGTGTTCATGCAACCATACGATTCAGGCACTTGAAAAATACTAATGAAAAATCACAAGACGGATTTGGTGACCAGAAAGCAAGGCGAGCAACTTCAAACGAAGCATTTGATTACATCCACCTCAAAGATGCCTCACTGTCTCACCGTGGGATTCTCTCTCTCTTCTTACTTTATTTTTTTCCTCTGATTTAATTTTCATTGTAGATTTTGTCGCATCCATTGTCTGTCCTCAAAAAAACAAAATAAAAGGTTTTACCACTCGTGCAAAATAACCTGGATGGTGGTCTTGAAGAGGACTGATGTCAGATGCAAACATAATACATTCCTCGTAAAATAAAACTAAAAGCATTCTTATCTCTGGTCTAGTTATTTAATACATTATAAAATGAGATGAATATGTACAGTCAACTAAAGTTGATGAGAATATTTAGAATGGTACGACAAAAATATCAGACTTCAAGTTAACTTTTGGGAGTTCCAAACGTCACACTTAGTTATTTTTCATGTATTCTGAATATTATATCACACAATTATATTTCAAGAACTGATTCTTAAGGTACAATAATTCAATGGATTCTTACCTTTTTGAAGTACAATAATTCAGTAGATGACAAATGACTACCAAGTGTATGTGTTTATTTTGTTCTCCTCTTGTGGATACAGATTAGAAATAAGATGAGACTAGTTGTGACTCTGAAGATGAACACCAGCAAGAACTAAGTAGGAGGATTTGGGGAGTGTCCCCAAGTGGTGTGGCCTGATAAGCTCTATAAGAAGAACCCCCCTTTTCCCCCAGCATGCAGAAAGTGGGCATTATTGTAGCTTTTAAGAAAATGCAAGACAAGCTCTTGCAAGTATAAACTCAATTTAAGGGCAATGTGGAAAAAGTGGTATACACAGGGGTAGGCAGTCCTCTTTCAGAACTTAATTTTGTCTGAAATTAAAACATATATTATTGGATCTCAGCTGGTTGTCTCTACAAGGAGATTATGGTATTACCTTGCAGGATGGTAATGAGATGATAACATAAACCAGCCCCCGGGAGCAGCTTGGCATATTGCAGTCACTCAGTTACTCATCCCTTAGGCTTCCTTCCCCCTCCTCCATTTTCTTTGCATTAATTTTTAGAAAGAGTCCCTTTCAACCTCTTCATGTAACCTTCCACATCAGTAGTTCTGTTTCAGAGAGTGAGTTAAGCACACTGGTTTTATTCTATGGTTTTGCCCATATTTGAAAAAAAAACATGCAGTCTAGCGCCTGCTATCCCTCTTCCCCATGGCCCCAGAGTGGCATTTTTATGTGGACAGTCTGGCTCCCTGTGTTCGTAGGATACCTAAGGACCCTCCATGGAGACATCTTTGGAGAGAAAGTCATTTTGGTCAAGTACAGTAGCTTGGCAATATGGCCCTCATTGCTCAATGAATCCTGTTCTACCTAGGAAAACCATTAGTGTTGCAGAGAACTTCTGTTGGGATTGCATGCTTTTAATAGTCAGATCTGGAAGTACTCAGTCTTCCTGAAATATGAATTTTGCCAGTAGCTTTTGAGGATAAAATTTTGGAGGCTTGTGCTGTAAGGTGAGAGAGGTCATTTGAGAAGGCAACCGTTCGAGGGGCTGGATTGCAAGGTCAGTTCAGTTTCCATTCCTCCCGTCTTTGGAAAAAGGTTGGGTCAGCCTTCAGAGCCATTTGACATCAAGGTGCAAATAAATACAAGCCCACAGAGAAGCATCCATCTGCAAAGCTCGCAGTCATTTACTGGTCCTGGAGCCTGACTCTGTGACAAGCCCCTTCAAGGACAGCTGGAGCTTCCCTTGCCTGTGGTGCTGTCTGATTTTACTTTGTTGGAAGATAGCCTCTTACCAAGAATTTAACGCCCTGGCTGCCTAGTAACAGACATGGATTAATTGTTGCTGCCTTTGATTCACGAATTTGCATTTGTTTGGTGTTTGGAAGGATGCCCAAACTGAGTGGACTCATTCATAGTTTCCTCCAGGTACAAATACACTTGTGACCCAGGGGCAAGAAGCCGAGGCTCCAGTTCCAGGTGGATGTGGTGACTGTTTCTGTATATGCATCCTGCTTTGGTTATGACATGCACATTCTTATTGTTTTCATGTTTTGCATTTGTAATGCCATTTATCAAAGCATCTTACTTCATTCAGCATATAATCTGAGACATTCCAACTCTGAACCAAGTCTCTATCTCTTCCTTTTTTTCTCTCTTTTTAAACACACTAGTTCACATGGTTCTTTTTTAGATGGACCCAAAACGTTTAAATTCTTTCTGAGAGGAAACAAAGACAAAGCAAACTTTCTTTTGACTGTAGTATATATCTCCTTTATGTCCCCATAAAACGCAGGTGCTAAGATGCTCTTTCATCCCAACACCTGCATTTTATGATTCTTATGATATAATCTATTTTATTTGTGACTCCTTAAAGTGGATTGAAATGCAAACAAAAGAAATGGGCTTGATTTAAAATGAAAGGCAGGACTGGCAATGTGTTTATCTGGACTAATATTTTTAAATACCTATCAATCCAGAAATGATTAATAGAGGCTCTTAAAGACAAATCCACAATCTTATCTGCCATTTATTTACCATTACTTCTTTTATTATCATTCCAGATTGGGAAGATTTAAAAATTTTATGTCTCCTAAATGATAGGTATTATTATAACATGCAAATCTGAAAAACATCTGCTTAAAAACAAAACCTATAGAAGACACAACATTTCTATATCTCAGGTCCATTGTAATTAATTACCCAATCAGGATGATAAAAAAGAAAATGCCTAGTTGAATTTGTCTGCAATACCTCTCTTGTAATTTTCACATAATGGCAGAACCATAGTGAAGCTTCGTAATGAGTTTTCCTTTTTTTTTTTTTTGATGGAGGAATCAAGCTTCACGGTAGATGCAGAGTTTATAGTCTAGCCGTAGGGCACAGAGTAATGTCAAGGGTAAGAATATATGAAGGGAAGGGAATATTTTATCAAACAATAAATTTGCTAAAAATTATCCTTCTGACTAAATTGCAAGATTTGTGGAAAATTATCCCTTTAGCCCATCCTCCCTTCTAGTAATTCAGAACCCAGTGTAGGCATAAGAATTGGTCAGTCAAATTTAAACATAATGTTTTTATTTTTGTAATTATAAGAACAAAAGGAGAAACCATGTAATGTAACTGAACATCACCTATCATTGGACTTCATGTGTCAAAGCATCTTGTCAGCGCTGGGAGTAGTGGTGCACACCTGTAATCCCAGTACTTGGGAGGCCAAGAAAGAAGGATCACAGGTTCAAGACCAGCCTCAGCAACTTAACGAGACTCTCAACAACCTAGTGAGACCTGTTTCAAAATAAAAAGTAAAGGGCCAAGATTGTAGCTACCACACCAAAAGAAAAATAAGGCATCTTGTCCTTATAGGATTATAGTTTTAGGGTTGTTTTGAAAGCACCCTATAAGAATATGTCTACCCCCCAAAAAAATGATGCCCTACATTTAATTTTGGGTTTGACTCTTAGAGTTACAACCCTATGGAATCACATCATATCTCTAAAGCTCAGAGAACTAATCTGGAAATGGGAATGGACCTGAGAAATAAATCCACCCTTGGAGGTCATTGGCAAATAAGATATCAAAATCCTTCCTGTAACACTGCTCGTATGCTTTAAAAGAGCTGGAAAGCCATGCTAGCTTATTCGTTTAGGAGAAAGTAAAAGACGCTAGTTTTTAGAAGGAGAGGGGTCTAAGCCATGATGGTCACAGTTGTTATTGCTAATAGTGCGTGGTTGTTCAATCGGCACTATGTTTTTCTAGTACAGGCACTAAACATGCCCCTTCTCCCTGCATCCTCCTCTTACTTCCTTTGCCATCTTCCTCTCTAGGTGTGCAATATTGTCCTATCTTTGTATAGAATTTCATCAGGGACTCCACATTCTTCAGTGTAGGGTGACGACACATCAATCGGTGTTTGTCCTCTTTGTTTTGCTGTTGTATATCACCTCCCTTTGTTATGACCAGGGCAAAGAACCTTGAACCAAGGTGCTGGATAGAATGAAAGAGCTTCAGTCTCTCATAAGCACAGGGTAGAACCACTGGAGGAGGAAGGTAGACCATTTGTTTTCAAATCTGTGATCTATCACTTGCCACTGGAGGACAAAAGGTTTATTTGGGGGTCACAGGTTCAGAGGTTCAATCCAAGGTGGGCCATCTCCAAGGCAGAAACTTAATGTTAGCAGGGCATACAAACTGCTCAACTTGCGGTGGTTGGAAACAGTGATTCAGGAAGTGGTTAGGAAAAAATAACTGCTCAAGGACACTCCCCCAATGAACCACCTCTTCCAGCCATATCCCACTGCTGAACTTTGCTAAGTTGACAACAGACAGGTGTTTCTGAGGGATATTCCAGACCCAAAAATAAGTGACTCAGTTTCTCCATATGTGAAGTGGGTGGTATTGTAGAAGTGCTCTTACAAGAAGGCTGCAAGGAGCATCCGATGACTTACTGTTCGTCACGCACTAAAAAGAGTATCCATAAGCATTATTAAAAACGTGTGCAGATAAGTAAAATTGGATTATCTTGATTATGTATGCCGGCTGCCCCTGTTTAAATATGGCTTGAACTTATGAATTAGAAATTGTGTTTCCCTAATCAGCCATTTTCAAATTGATTTGATTGCTGCCAGCTTTATTACAATGAGCACACAAATGGTTGGTGTGGTTTCATGCCTTTAATAACCTAATTAAAAAGGAGAAAGGCAGCAAGAATAAATAAGCCACTCTCTCACATTTCAGTCAGTAAGAGGAACCCCTTGGAGTGACCATTTGAAATGAAATTAAGTTGCTCATGCGGGTGAATATTTGATTCCTTTAGTCACTGAAACACATCGGAAGTCTCACACAGTCACACGAGAGCCATTTGTTCACCTGGGGATACCTCTGAGGCTGAGGGCCAACAGGGAACTGAGGGGGGGCACAGAGGAATTAGCAGCAATATGAGAAGAAACCAGCCATGTTATGACAGAGATCCTCAAGAAAATACAAAAGTTCATCTATTAAACCATTATGCCCTTTTGCTTGTTTTTACAGGAAGTGTTCTGGCCTCCTCCTCTTCCAAGAATACATAAAATTGGTATTTCCAGTCTTCATATTCTATCTTCCTTTAAAGAATGGCATAAGTTATTCTTTTTTTATTCTTTTCATTTGCTTCTCAACAATCTGATTTAAAATAGAATGTATGTTTTACTTATAGATAGAATCATAGCAATAAGAGATCCCCATCTAATTTTGAAAGAGAAGAACTTAGGACAAATTGAAATATGATGAGAGAAGACAGATGCATGAAGGATCTGAGCCCGGTGAAGGCTTGGTGGTGAATGCCTGTAATCCTAGTACTATGGAGGTTGAGACAGGAGGATGGCAAGTTCAAGGCCAGCCTCAGCAATATAGCAAGACCCTCAGCAACTTAGTGAGACCCTTTTTCAAACAAAAACAAACAAACAAACAAACAAACAAACAAACAAACAAATGGGTTAGGGATGTAGTTCAGAGATAGAATGCCCCTGGGTTCAATCCTCAGTGACCCAAAATAAAAAACAAAGCAAGCAAACAAACAAAACCCCTGAGCCTTGGCCCTAAAGAGGAAAACTTTTGAAATTCCCTTTGGAATCCTGGCATTGTCCCTGTGTGGCATTTTCCCTTTTGGAGTCATGTCTGCTCAGCTGCAAGATTATAGCACAATAAGCTGCTGTGGGATTGGCTGAAGGGCCTCATGGAAAGCTGCCCGTGATTATACTTGACATTTAGTAGATACTTAAAAATATTTATTCCCTTCTCTTTATTACCATAAAAGTAGGCTGAATATATGAGTAAATTCTAGGTGCTTAGAAGAGATTAATCATTACTTGTCAAAATTAGCTGTTCATGCTGTGGGTACATAGGGACATCTTTAACAATTGTTCATGATGACAGGTGGACAGTCATGTCGCCTCTTCCACTGGTCCCAACACTTTACAGACGTTTCCAGTAAAAATATTAAACACAGAATTTTGGATGAGTGGATTATCAGATTTTAAACTTTTCTTGTTGATGTATGGCAAATATGTATATTTTAAAATCTCTATACTTTCATTATTTCAATGGCAAAGAGAGAACTAAGCTATGGTATCTAGATGGGATCACACAACCTTTAGATATATCTCTCTTTTGTATGTGCAAGTTTAATTAAGCCTGAGTGAATAGAAAAATCTACTTCAAAACTGCAAGCCTACCCCAAATGAGAGGATGCACAGGGGAAATATTTGTATTTTGTGATTACACTTGTGGAAAACCGGCTGAAGTGGAGACGTGGAATACCTCTCTGGGTGGGCACTCTTCTGCTAAGTGGATTATCAAGCACTCATTTATTGTTTTAAAAATACCTTGCATTTAAGTAGTGACATCCTTTCTGCAGTGAAGGTTTTAAAGAGGGCAGGGTAGTTAGCAAGTAAGTGTAGGCTCACTAAGCCTCCACCAGGTGCCTTGGACAGGAGTCTGGCAAGAATCTGAACTCCCTTTTCCTCAAATATGTATCTTGGTGTTCAACCCAATTTCCCAATGGAGGCCCTCCATTGCCACTTCTACTCCCCAGTCTCCTCTCTCCCAGGAGGGGGTGGCGGCTGGAGGTCCCCCCATCTTACTTGGCCTGGGCTACTCGCAGTGAAAGTGAGGTATCTAGACAGGCTGTTTTGATTCTTCTTATTTTATTTACAGTTCACTGAATGTTCTCACTGCTGTGACCCAAACACCGGATACACAACTTAGAGGAAGGAGAATTTTTTTATATATATTCATTGATTGATGCATTGTAATTATACACTTGATAAGTGGTCAGGGTAGCAGAACCATACATGCACACATTGCTCATTTAGCCCTCCCTCAAATCCCACTCTGTTGCCTCCCCGGTCCCTCCCTTTCTTGCTCTTCACAGTGATTGAGTCTTATAAGTTTGTATATTGCTCCTAGCTCTGAAGGTCTCAGAGGTCAGGGCCCCACATGGTAGACTTCAGGGCATCACGCGGGGAGCAGAAAGAGAGGGTGGCAGTTGCATCCGATCATGGTGGCAGGGGAGAGAAGAGCGGGTAGCTGCAGCAGCTGCCTGGGAAAATCCTGTTCTTGACCACGCCCCAGGGCCCCTCCCCAGGAGCCATGTCCCACCTCCAACTAGACTGCCTTGTCTAGAACAGGAGGTCTGGGGGACATTTTAAACCCAAACTAGAGCTACGACAAGTTTGCTTTAGCTCAGTCACATACTTATGTGTTTGTTTTCTTCTCAAGACCATGAGCCTTGGGGACGTGCTCCATGTTGTTGCTGTTATTATTGTTATCTCATTCTCAGGAAATATCACACTAAATATTTGAACTTTAAAACAAACAAAAGTGCAGTAATTTTTAACAAACTAATAATTATGAAAATGAATGAATATACAAGTGGTGAGAAAATTAATGAATATGAAAATGAAGAGATGAACCTGAAATGACAATTCTTTTTAAATTTTTTTCAGTGCTGGGGGTGAAACCAAGGGTCTTGCACAGGTTAGACAAGTGCTCTGCCCCTGAGCTATATCTGCAGACCTCACTTTCTATTTAATGTCCATAGTTGCATGGCCCAGAACCTGACCCAGGCACAGCTATTATGTAATGTTGACTTTATGCCTCTGTTGGTGTGGGAGCTGGATGAGAAGCTATAGCTGGGTACAGGGGGCTCTTGAATATAAATTGCACCAGAATTGTCCCATCTTGAGAAAATGGGGCCTGATTTTTGCACCTCAGGGTTGTTTGTTGTCTGTGGTCCACCCCATGAGTGAGGAAAGGTGGTCTGAAAGTGACAGCTTTACACTGTTATCCAACAGTAGTCGCAGCAGCTGGGAGATGGAGGAACCAGCTGCCAACACCTTCCAATTACATATTATTCTTTAATCATTTAATAAGGAAGTGGGACCATGTGCTGAGATGTCTGGGCATTCCCTGGAAGCAAGTCATATTAGGAGTGGCCTTGCTGTTGCCCTACTGAGGTTCCAGGTCAGTTCTCAAGGTTCTCCCCTCCAACTCTGCCCCGTCTTCCCCCGACACACACACAGACACATTTTGAAATGTATTTTTGGTAGAACATTGTGAGTAGGACGTGCCAAGGATGCGATGCCAATAAGGCTCTGATTGAAATGCATTAGGCTTCACAAACTAATATGTAGGTTTTTGCCTCCATGGATAAATTATGGAGACTATAAGAACCTTATTTTTTCTATCTGTATAATGGAAATGAAACATCTGTTTATTTTAAATTAATGATGTTTCATAGGCACATTCATACTTCCAAACATATTTAACATCTGATCGTTATTGTAGTTACTGTTATTCCATCTGTGCCAATAGTATTTAAAAGTAAACATATAGCCAGGTGTGGTGGCTCATGCCTATACTCTTCGTACTTGGGAGGCCGAGACAGGAGGATCACAGTGAGACCCTGTTTCTAAGAAAAAACTAAAATATGGCTGGGGGTGTAGCCAGAATGTGGAAGGCCTCTGGGTTCCATTCCTATTATCATAAATAAATAAATAAATAATAAAAATAAAAGTAAACATTCTTGAAAAGCAGCAAATATCTGCGGGGCTTCATTTAAATTGGAATATACCATTTTTTTACACTGTTGGTGGGATTGCAAATTAGTGCAACCACTTTAGAAAACAGTGTAGAGGATCTTCAGAAGAATAGGAATACACCTACCATATGATCCAGCTATACCACTCCTGGGTATCTACCCAAAATAATTGAAACAAGACTACCATAGTAATGCATGTGTATCTGTGTTTATAGCTGCACAATTCATAATCGCCAAACAATGGAACCAGCCAAGATATCCATCAACAGATGAATGGATTACAAAATTATGGGATATAGATAGAATGGAATTCTACTCAGTCATAAAGAAGAATAAAATTATATCATTTGCCGGGAAATGGATGGAACTGGAGAATATTATGCTAAGTGAGATTAGTCAGCCACAAAAAATGAAGGGTCGGATGGTCTCCCACATATGCGGAAGCTAGCTGGAAATTGGGACACAAGAGGGACTCCAGACAAAGGAGAAACCTTAGTGGAGTGAAGGAGGGGACCTAACTGAGGGAGATGGAAGGGGGGAGGAAGACTTGAAGAGGGAAACACCTCAATGAATATGATTTACATACACAAACTTATCAAAGCCAATCACTGTGTTGAACACAGGAAGGTGGGGAGGGAGAGGGAGTGGGATGGGAACTGGGGGAGGGCTCAATGAGTGCTGTGTGCATGTATGCCTCTATCACCCTGAACTGCATCAAGATATATGATTAAAATGCACTAATAAAAAAAATTGGGATATACCAATTCTTAAGGGATGGGTATACATAATGCATATTTTAGCATGCTAAAATTTAATACACTGGCTAAAATAAGTTTAATGAAAATCAAATTAGTTGTGTTGATGGCAGTTTGTAAGCATTAATTTTCAACATATTTACTAATTAAAACTTTTCTCAACAAGCAGAACGAATCCCAATTATGTTATTGTAAACTAAACATGAAAGATTCCAGTGTCTTCTTTTAATAGTTAACATTTAGGATTATTTCTGTTATATTTTATATATTTTTCTCTTACATCCTTACTCTCCTTCTCTAGCCTGATTACTTGAAACTCATCTGTTGTTCAAGTGTGTCACTGATCTCCACCTTTCTTCTTTATATCAAGACCCATCATAAATCCCACTTCATAACACCATTTCTGACTGTCCAGATGCAAAGCAATCTCTCCTTCCTTTTAAGTCCTAAACCACCAGACTTAGTCTCAGGGACAGTGAATCATTCCACCAAGAGTTTGAATTTCAGATTTGCCATTTAATTACTTTTGACTATGAGTAAGTTCCTTTACATCTCTGAGAGTTTTCTTGCTTATCAAAATAGGTGGTTGTTCATACCTTCTACAGTAGTCATAAGAATAATGACAGAATACTTATACATTTCCCAGGGTGATTCTTTGAATATAACAGGTGCTTATTAAATTTTATTTAATTTATTTAATGCCCAGCAACTAATCCTTACATCCACATTATTGTTATTTTATGTTATCTTTTCTATTGTTTTTTGTCTCTGAGCTACACTCCCAGGCCTATTTTATTTATTTATTTTGGAACAGAGTCTTACTAAGTTGCACAGGGCCTTGCTAAGTTGTTGAGGCTGGCTGTGAACCTGTGATCCTCCTGTCTCAGCCTCCCAAATACTAGGACTACAGGCGTGTGTCACCATGCCCAGTGCAAATGACATAATTTTGTTCTTTATTGCTGAGTAGAATTCCATTGTGTATATATTCCATAATTTTGTAATCCATTCATCTGTTGATGGACACCTACCTTGGTTCCATAATTTTGCTATTGTGAATTGTGCTTCTATAAACATGGGTAGACATGTATCACTGTAATATTCTGATTTCAGTCCCTTTGGAAAAATACCCAAGAGTGGTATAGCTGGATCGTATGGTGGATCCATTCCCAGTTTCCTGAGAAATCTCCACACTGATCTCCATAGCAGCTGCACTAATTTGCAATCCCACACAAGACATAATTGCAGAAGAAACTTCAGCTGGCCCACAGGTAGGTAGCAAGGCATTCTTAAAAACTAAGAGGAAAGAACCCTTTCTGAAAGGGGGAAAAACACGAAATTTTCCCTTAGTCTTTATTGTAAATATGTTTAAATACTAAAGTATAGATATGTAAGAGAGACATCCTTCACCCTTTCCTCAGGAGTGTACAGTGCACCGAGGGGACCTGGCCACTAGGCATGTGTGGGAATCATACAATATTTTCGTGTCTCTGTGTGGTATTGGGGATTGACTCCAGGGGCGTCCTACCTCAGAAATATACCCCCAGCCCTATTTTATTTTTTTATCTTGAAACAAGATCTCGATAAGTTGCTGAGGGTCTTCCTAAATTGCCAAGGTTGGCCACAAACCTGAGATCCTCCTGTCTCAGCCTCCCAAGTACTGGGATTACAGGTATCTGTCACTATGCTTGGCTCAGGCAATATTTTAAAAAGGAACCAGACATGGATAAGCCTGGATGATAAGTGTGGTTGATTCTGGGTTCTCTACTACCAAGACTTTTTCTGAGATGTGATGGGGGGATACAAAGCTGGTCTCAGCAAACTATGGCAGGTGGGTCAAATTCAGGCCACTGCCTGTTTTTGTATGTTCCTTGAACTCAGAAAAAAGGTACACATTTGTGTGTGTGTATGTTTGTGTGTGTGTGTGTTACTGGAGATTGCATCCAGGGGCATTCTACCTCTGAGCTACACCCTCAGCCCTATTTTTATTCTTCATTTTGAAACAGGATCTCACTAATTTGTGGAGGGCCTCACTAAGTTGCTGAGGCTGGCTGCAAATCTGCACAGCTGCAAATCTGTGATCCTCCTGTTTCAGTCTCCTAAGTACTGGGATTACAAGCATGTGTCACTGTGCCCAGCTTTGAAAATGAAATGGTTGAAAAAATATCAAAGGAGGAATAATTTTTCCTGACAAAAATTATATTATAGTCAAAATGCAGTGTCTATGAGGTTTCATGGGAACACAGCTGCACTCACCAGTACAAGTGTTCTCTGTGGCTGCTTTTGCATTAAAACAGAGGTTAGCAGTTATGAGTTAGAACTGGATAGCCTGCAAAGCCTAATATACTTACCATGTAGTCCTTTACAGAAATGCTTACTGATCTGATCTCTGCTAGAGTGTAATTCAGTCTTGAAGAGTCAGGAGTGACTGTGTCCACACAGGGGTGGGGCTGGGCTCCTCTCCCTAAGTGTCATGTGGCTGACACCCAGAACCACTGTGGGCCCATCCCAGTCACTGGTCAAGCTCATTTCCGTTATTGCTGGCCTGCTCTGCTCCTCCCTTAGACAAAAGCCCAGGCCATACTGGTTCCCTGAACTGACCTTCACTACTCCAAAGAAAAAGTAAATCCTTGCCATGTGTTAAAAGCCTTTCATCACAGGGTGCTTTAGAATCAATGCACTCATGTCTGCATTGTGCTTACATAAGCTGAGTGGCAGAAGTGACCAGGAGTGGTGGATAGATAAAACCCCAGAATTCTCTTCCAGAAACACTGTGACATTCAAACACCATGTCCTATTCCCAAACTCAGCTTATCACTGTAAACCCTCATGTCTCTGAGTGACTTCTCCTCAAGTCAGCGCCTTTGTTCAGGTGCCTGTCTCCCACCTCATTGTCCTCAGCATCGGTGCCTGTCACCATGGACACAACTTGGGCTGTTTCCCTTGAGAAAACCTGAGGATCCCAGTAAATGACCAAAATAAACACAAACATCAAGAAGGTGAGGTTTCCTAAATTCACCCCCAGATAACTAGATAACTTAGCCCTTCAGAATTGGAGACTCAAAGACTCCACTTTCTTTTAAAAATACAAACAAAAATCCCACTCAAACATATAAGAAAAGTAAGGGTGTGGTTTGGTAGGAAAGAACAGAGCAAGAACAAGAAGATTGTTTCAAGAACAATCATTTCCTCCAATAAAGGTCAAGCCAGGCTGATCTACAGCCAGTCTGACCCCTTTCCGCAGGAGTTTATATTTGAAAGGACACTTGATAATGATAAGATCCTTTTCTCAGAGACACAATCGTGCTAAGGAAATTTTGTCAAGCACCAGTTAGAATAACATGGCTTGATGCCAACAATCAATTGCACAAATTCCTGTGACCTCCATAATTCTTATTTTGTATTAAAGGCCATCCTTTCATAGGTATGGATGGATGGCACAGCTGATGTATGGTGTACGTAGCTGGACATTAGGAGAGTCTACTGAGGCTGATTTCAACTCTTCAAGTTGGGATCTGGAAATTATATCTTCCTGTTGCTTAAAAAGCATGAAGCAGACACAAATTTGAGTTCATTATCCTGCCCACTTGTTCTTACTTGAAGTCTGTGTATTCCAGAATGAGTAGTTACTTCCATCCTGACATGTCTCTATGTTCTCACCCACTATTGCATTTTGGATCAACACAAAGTTTTTACTATTTGAAACGTCATTCTCCTGCAGATTATCTCTGTGAGAGGAAAATGTTCTTAGAGTACTTGGAACTGTATTATAGCTCTGCTGCTCTCAAGGATCTAAGGGAAAGGGAATTTAATGTCTTATTCTTAATTAGTGCTACTACAGGAAGAGAAGAGAGAAGGTGGAGGCCTGGCTTCTCTGTTCTCTGGGTGAAGTAAGCATACAAAAGGGCTTTGGGATCATTCAAGGTAGAGTAATAGGTTTTGGGGGGACTAGGGATGGACATCATCAGACTGCACTGTTCCAGATACATCTGGGGGCTTTGATGGATTTTCCACACTTAATCCCCTTGGTAAGATAGGTACTGTAAGCATGTCTATTTACCTCTGATTCTCAGAGAGGCAGGTGTCTTGTCCAGCATCATGATGCCAAGGTCAAGTAATAGTCAGTAAACTAAATTAATTTTCTGAGCTTTCATTTTTTCATCAGATAAATAGGAAAAAGTCACACCTACTGTACATCTACAGGAGTTTTCCTCCTAGCAGCCTCTTGGTCTTTCCTGGGATTTGAAGCCTAGATGAGCAGAGGATGACTGGGCATTCTTCAAAAGCTTAACTTCCAGCATTTACTCAGCTCCTGCCAAACACGGAATACATGTGCAGAAGGACCACAGATCTGCCAAAGAGCAGGTGAGGAGGGGTCCCATGGCAGCTGCCCTACTGAGTTTCTACAAAGTCCACATCCCCGTGGCTCCAAAGACTCCTTACACCTGGCATCCTTGGGTAATTAACCCACTTCACTGCTCTTCCAAGTCTTTAATTCCACGTTGGGCTCACACCTACCTTCCTATAGATAGGTGGTAGATGTAACTTTTTTTCCTTTGTCTGATGAGAAAACCAAAGCATAGAAAAGTTATTCAGTTTACTGACCGTACCTAGCCTCTTTGATCCATTTCTCCTCATTATCACACCAGACTCCTTCTACCACTCAGGAACGTCCCCCACATGGCTAAATTGTCCATGATGGGAAGGATGAACCAGCGTGGAGATACTGGGGAAGTGAGTCTACAGAAGGGAGGACATGGCTCTCCGTCATCCCAGTCCATGTATGCCCTACAAGTAGTCCCCAAGCATGTGCCCTGCATTGCTCTCTAACTGGTTGTTGAGGAGCAGATGGGGACGTCAGGAACAAAGAACTGATCTCTGCCCCCCAGGATTGTAGAATGAAAAGAATGGGATTTTTGTGAAATTTAACTAACCCAATGTTTGTTAAATCCTGACTCAGCTATGGTACATTGCCAGCATTTTAAATAGTATTTAGGCTTTAGTTCTTCTTGGGTATACATGCAGCTAAGCCTCCTCTATTTGTGATCTAAGTGGATCCTCCTTTTGAATCCACCACCTTCAATTTGATCTGCTGATCCTTTGCTTGTAAGTGGGGCTGGGTGGGTAACTCTTCCATTGGCCTCCCCTCCAGGAGTGGGCCTCAGCTCTCAGATTCCATGTTCATAGCCTTCCCTTGAACTCCATCCCCTCATCTCTATCAGAGCCCCAGCCAGAAACAGTGGGATTCCCAGATTAGGATCATTAAAGAGGTTTAGTGACAAGACAGCAACTTACAAAGATGTGACTAGAATATGGAAAAACCACACACACACACACACACACACACACACACACACACACACACACAGTGCAGTAGCCCACAGCTAGAAAAGGGAAAGGGAGCAATCGCTGGGACCCAGAGGGCAGTCAGATAGGAGCAATGTGGTGACACCATCATTCCAAACAACCTCATTTTCCTCTCTCCTCTGATCTCCTTCCAGGACTATGGAGGTTGTACACACAGGGATGTCTTGAAGTGGTCCTGCCCATCTCCCTCCTTGAGCAGAGACAGGAGGTAGGAGAATGGGGAATGGACCTGGAGGGACCAAGAGACATCTGCCATGTGTTTTCTCTTCTACTCTCATCTTGAACCCTCATCTTGATCACCACCCAGATGCAGCCCCTGCACCTCCTTCATACTTGACTCTGAAGATGGAGTTTCCTCTAACTCCATTGCTTGTGTATAATCTGCTTTCTTCCTTAAAGTAAGACAGTCAGTAGCCAATCTTTCTCATGCCCTGGAGCCTTTCAGCCCTTCCCCATGTCTGCAGTCCTGTCACACACAGCCACGTCAGTAAGAAAGATGCCTACTTCTCTCTGAGAATCTTCCATAATGATCCTTGCCTTCATATAAATGGATATTCTCTGAATGTGACTGCTAGGTATGAGCTGGAATGATTATCAGCTTTGTAAATAAATATAAATTCTCGATCTCAGTCAGCATTCTCATTGCTATCATCCAAGACGACTGACCCTACAACCTAGAGGAAGGAAGATTTATTTTCTCACAGTTTTTTGGAGATCTTAGAGTCCAGTCCATCTGAGGCCAGGGTGCAAATCTGGAGCTTAGGCCATGGCGGTGGGAAACAGAGAGAAGGAAAGCACCTGAGCTCTGCTCCTCCGTCACAGAGGCCAGAAGCAAGGGAGCAAGCAAGGGACAGAGAGAACCATATATAGTCCCTAAGGGCGCACCCCCTGGAACCCTTCCTTAGCAACCAAGCTCCTTTTCCAACATTGCTCCCTTGTTTCTGTGAGGACTAGGGAACATTCTCAATCAAAACCATTGTCTTCTCTGCCCTCAAATAACTTTTATTCTGACAGGGAAGATAGTACAGTTATAAGTTCTGCTATTGTTAATGACGATAAATATAGGTGACATTTATCATTCACTCTGTGTATATGACATACACATTTCTTAGTTCTCAGAACAACAGTGTGAAGTGTTGGGAGTATTCCCATTCTGCACGTTGGGAAAACAAATCCTGAAGAATGCAAGCAACTCACTCAACTTTGGGAAAGTAAGAGAATTCATAATAGAGACCTATTTTATCATGCTGGTGGGAATGGGCCCTGATTTTACCAGGTTCACTATAACTGCAGATGTAAGTAACTATACATTCTATTAGAGAATTACTCATGCTGATTAACAATTATTATTTTTATTTCCCATTGCATACACACACACACACACACACACACACACACACAGATATCCCCTGGGAGGTCTTCTTTTTCATGAATTCATCCTTCACTGACATTTATCATGTGCACTCTTCAGTCTTGCAGATACTATTTTAGTCTTTTAATGGCATGAGACCTTTTACTCAAAATAAATTTCCTGAAAAGAGGGTGACCTTGAGGATGACTCCCTCATACCTCTCCTATTACTCCTCAACAAAGGGGGAAGAAGAGTCTTTTGATCAATTATCTGCTTTCACCCTCCCCTAAGGTGTCTCTGATCCCAGAAACCCAGTCAGGCAGGTGATGGCTGATGGGACCAGCTATGATCTTACTCTCTCCTTCCATGCCCTTCCCTGTATTGCTGGGTTTTCTATCTTCTCAAAGGGATGTTCTGATGACTACACTTACCTAGAGGTGTCAGTGATCAAACATAACTGGTGATTTTCTATGGAGTATCTGCCTTTTATCAAAAGATATTTATGGACTTCATAGACTCCAAAACAAATTACTGTATAAAAGTCATTGGGCCAGGTGTGGTGGTGCACTCCTGTAATTCAGTATTTGGGAGCTCAAGATAGGAGGATTGCAGGCTTGAGGCCAGCCTCAGCAACTTAGCAAGGCCCTCAGCAATTTATGGAGTCTCTGCTTCAAAATAAAGAATAAAATAGGGCTGGGGGTATTGCTCAGAGGTAGAATGCCCCTAGGTTCAATCACCAGTAACACACACATGTGCATGCACGTGCACACACACACACACACACACACACACACACACACACAAACATAATGTCGTTGGGGATGGGGCAGGGTCAGAGCATACCTCTTTCTCATGAACTTCCATTGCCCAAGAGAGCCCCTCACTACCTTTCTAAGCTCAACTTTAGTTAACTATTTTGTTTTTGGATAAAAGTATAAAGTTGGCATCTGTCTTTTTGAATCAATGCTTACTTTTCAAAATTAGATGTTTAGAACATTGTAAAATCCTGCTGAGAGTATTTACCGGATGATTTGCTTTCATTTCTTTTGTGTCTAGTTGGGTAGGGAGACTGTGTGGGCCTGATTTCTCTGGTTAACGAGCAGAGATGGTTTGAGACTATTGAAACTGACTAATTTTGATTCATTCCTGAAGTCAGTGAAGTTCGTGGAGGGACTACTGCATGTTGTACCTAGCTCATGCAACAGTGAGATTGAAAAGCCATACCCACAAGGAGTCTATGTTATAGGCAGGGATAGCATGCATAAAACAAGTACACAAACCAAGAAATTAACTAATGCCACACAGTGAAAGGTGTCCTGAATCAGGAAAGTAGGGTCATGAATAAACAGTAACTCAGATCCTGTGGGAGTTGGAGGAGGAGATGCATGGTTCTAGAACATCCCTGGGAAGACGAAGTTGGAACTGAAGCTGAATGGTAAAAAGGAGCCCTTCAACTCAAGTGCTGGGACAAAATGCAAATAGACTGAAGGAACGGTGGTGAGGAATGGTCTTGTCCAGCTTGAGAAAGGAAGAAGATGTGGTTTTAGTGGGGTGAGCTCCAGGTACCAGAATGAAAGGAAGTCAGAGGAGAGCAGAGGCAAACTCATAGAGAAAAACCACTGGGAAACAGTGAAGCAACAGACAGGCCTGGCCATGATTTGTATGTTCAGTGGCCCCTAAAGGTCCATGTGTTGAAGGATTGGTCCCATGGTAGTACTACTGGGACATGGTGGGACCTTTTGAAGGTGGGGCCTTGTGGCAGGTTCTTAGATCACTGGGGACATGCCCTCCAAAGGCAGTGAGACTGTGTCTCTTCCTGCCTCTCTTGCTTGCTGGCTGATGAGGAGTAATTTGTTCTACCAAGCAGTCTCTCCATCATGTGTTCCCTCTGTCACGAGAGGCCCAGGGTAAAGGGGTCATCGGACTGTACATCAAAACCTCTAAAGCCAAAATAAAGTTTTTCTTTTCAGAAGTTAATCATCTCAGCTATTTCATCAGAGTAATGCAAAGCTAATAAAGGCTATTTCTTCCTTTTTTAAGGCCACTTAATATGGAAGACTGAGGTCTCCATCTACTGTTATCTCTTCTGCACACACTCTGAGTTGTCTGTGACCTACAGACCTGGGTTGCTTCTCTATCTGAACACAACATGGTCTTACCATCTTGTTGGAGAACTGACTCTATTCAACCTGCGATTCAAATGTGTTTCTGCCCTTTGCCTGTTCCTTCCTACGTATAAAATAATTTCTTCATTACTTCAGAGACAAAATGTTATTATTCCTCAGCTGAAGTACCAGTTCTTTTGTGATAGCAACCCTGACCTCCAATACTAGATGCAGTTTCTGTCTCCACATTGCAGCTCTATTCCCTTTATGACCATTATATCTGCCTCTGTCTTTGTTCCATCTTAATTACAAATCCAGGAGTCCTGAGACTTCATGGTTCCTGACATCATTTTCCCTAATTCTTCCCTCTCTTGGGTCCTCAGATGGCATGAATATAGAATATCCACACCTACACCAATCCACCAATCACAGAACTTGACAAACTCTGCTCCAAGATCTGATTTTAATTTTTATGCCCTTCTCATCTAAAAAAAAAAAAAAAACTGGGCTCAGGGCTGATGTCTTATTCAAATGCACATTTGTAAGGCTCAACCAAGCCCTCACAGCATGCAAATGCTCAGAAATGAATGCATGATTGATTGAATGAATGAATGAAGGCAAAGGGTTTAATAAAACTTTATTTGACAAATTTTGTTTGGAAATTCAGTTAAAGCCAAGAATCATGTTTGAAAACTCAACTTGTACAAAAGAATATTAATATGAACTAAAGGCTAGAAAAAAGTTACTAACATGCTCTTACTTTCTGGAATAGGTTATTAGGTAGAGAGGTAAAGTAGTATCTTTTACTCAAAGACTCTTAAAATAGCCGGGCGTGGTGGCGCACACTTGTAATCCCAGTACTTTGGGAGGCGGAGACCGGAGGATCCAGGTTCGCAGCCAGCCTCAGCTCTCTTTCTCTCTCCCTCTCTCTCTCTCTCTCTCTCTCTCTCTCTCTCTCTCTCTACTTAGTGAGGCCCTCCGCAACTTCATGAGACCCGGTTTCAAAATAAAGCATAAAAAAATAGGGCCGGGGGTGTAGCGCGGAGGTAGGACGCCCTTGCGTTCAATCCCCGGTACCGCAAAAATAAATAAATAAATAAAGACTCTTAAAAATAAGAACATTATTAAGGTTTTGATCCTACCAAGAATAAGATTTAGCTCAAATACAGAAAATCTGGTCTGATCTCAATATTTATGTCCATATTTTTTATCATGACAAAATTGACAGGGCTAAAATATTACACATGATTTATAATATACTTTTGTGTTTCTTAATAGTTGCTCATGACTTTATTCATAGAATGTGTTATCTACATGGGTATTATGATAAAATGCATGAAAATTTACATATTTTTCCAGTGAAATTATTTTACAGATAAGTGATGTTTAAATAATAATATACATGACAACAAATTACTGGTTGATATAATGATATAAAATGCAATTACTGGGCTAGGCTTGGTGGTGCATGGCTGTAATCCCAGTATTTGGGAGGCTGAGACAAGAAAATCCCAAGTTTGATGCTTGCCTCAGCAACTTAGTGAGGCCCTCTGCAACTTACTGAGACTCTGTTTCAAACTAAAAAAATAAAATAGGGTTGGGGGTGTAGCTAAGAGGTAGAATGCCCCCAGGTTCAAGTCCCAGTACAAAAAAAAAAAGAAAAACAAACAAACGAAAAGACGAACAATTACTCTGGACCTATGACGCAAAGGCTGCTGTTCGTTGGTTAAACCTAGAGATGATTTGCAATTGGAAATGCAGTTCTAGAGTTGGGGGATGTAGCTAAATGTTGACAACAACTGACAAAGGAAAGTGAAGGATTTCAGTGACAGCCATGAGGAATCTGCTCAAAAAAATAACAACACTACCGCGGGTGAAAGTGAGTGCATGTGGATCATTACCATGAAATATGGGACGACTGATGAGTACGGATTGCGTTTGCCTGGACATTACTCTTTATACAATATGCACTGCTATTCTTTTTCTGCTACCTGTGTTAAATAATTGGAAATAGCTATTTCTAATGCTTTGCCAAAGGATATGTGTGTGCCTCCCAATCTCATTTATATCTAAGATATTCCATATCCAATGTATTGGGCACTTCACACTTGCAAATTATTTCATGGGAGAAGTAGGGGAGGCCAGGTTACAGCTCCCCATGAAGGACCTGAGTATGATGAACAGAGGAGTGGAGGCCTTCATTGAACAGAGGCAGTGCCAGCAGGACATTCTCCTCTCTCCCTCCTTCATCCTGCACTTTCCCTGGGAAGATTATTGATAGATCAGTATCTGTGAACCTGCTCCAATTCTTTCCAATACCCAGCTCATAATGTATAATAAAAATATGTTTATGCTTTCCCTTCATAAGATTAAACTGTTTTCTTCACCTTTCTTTACAGAAAACACATTTAGACTCAATGGAAAACATTTCTCCAGTTCCTCTCATAGCTCAAAAAAGCCATCTTGAAAACACCAGTCCATTTATAATACAATACACTTTATATAATGTGATATGAATCATGTTTTTATACCAACTAGAAAAGAAATTTGACAGTTGGAGACAGATTTCTCAAAGCTGATACTCAGGAAATTTAGGTAAAAAGAAATATGTTTCCTTAATCACTTCTCTTATAGTACTGGGGACATGCTGGCACAGTAAAAATTTAACCAGGAGTGAAGAGGGAGCATGCCCTTGGTATGGTGGAGAGTTACGTTAATAAGAAATTTTATTGCATTTTCTTACTTTGTGAATCATACCTCTCTCTCACCTTTCCCACATTAAATTTGCAAATGAAATTCCACTTCTTTCTTCTGTAACACTCCGTGCATGTTTCTGTATATATATTCACAACTCTCAGAATTTTATCTACCTGAAGAAGTAACTACTATAACCAAATCTCCCTAATAACAGCACACTTTAGGTTTTGGGGTCTGTCTGTTTTTTTGCGACAGGTCAGAACACTGACTTATCAAATAACAGAAGTCATGTTTTTAAATACAGGGACTTAGTGACAGATTTGGCCATGCTATTACATCTTAGTCAGAGCTGAGGGGAGAGGTCAGATAGCTGGATTTTAGCACCTTATCTACCCCTGAATCCCTGTGTGACCTTGAGAAAATCACTAGAAATCTCTGTACCAGTTTCGGTAAGTCCAAAATGAAAGGCTCGTGTTAAATACATGACTCTCTTTCCAGGTACAAAATGAGAGTGAATGTTGAAAGTGAACATTCAAAGTGAATGTTGAAGTTGGGAAAATAATCTACGAATTCTGATAACCTGATCAAAGTATCACCATAAAACTTCCTGTTATCAGAAAACCAGCAATGCTATTTCAAAGATATCCCAGTGGAATGGGAGGAGGTTCATGAGCGCTGAGTGTATATCGCTTTTGGATGAGAAATCATTCACAGATACAGCTGAGGTAAAGAAGCACATTTGCAGGACACATTATCATTTAAATTATTTTCCATTCCCATATCAAATCACCCATTAAAAAATCTAATGAATCAAAAATTGAGCTGAAAGGAGGTAATTGTGACAATGGTTCCTGGTATTTCCTTCGAGTCACACATGTGTATGAGGGTGCTAAGCTCATGATTGAATGGTTTGCAGATTGTTTTAAAAAATTGTAAAACAACAACAGAAAACTCTCATATTTTCTAAGGTGTTTCCACTGCTTAAAAACCACATTTTCAGACTTTTTTTTATGACCAGACATCTGCTCATATCAAATTTTCTAAAGCATATTTTATGCACTTAACATTTGTTTCACTGCTGATATTTATTAAACAATTTCAAGATATATTTCATAAGACTTCCTATTTATTTACTTTTTTCTTCTAGAAAGTCAACAAATATGTGTCTTAATGGCTCATAGCTCAAGGGGAGGGGATTGGGGTGGAGCTCATTGCTAGAGTGCTGGCCTGACACAATGAGGCCCAGAGTTTGACTCCCAGAATCACCCCTCCTTGCCACCCCCTCCCAATACAGTATAAGTCAAGGGCCTGGCCAAGTTGAGACAAACAGGTTGAGAGTCACAGTGATTGACTGAATGCTCACTTCTATTATTGTCTCATCTCATCCTGCTGTATTAAAGTCCTCACCAGGACGATCATCATTCTATGCAACAATTAATTGTTATATACTCTTGGGCACAGTGACACATAACTCTAATCTCAGTACTTGGGAGACTAAGACAGGGGGATCACAGGTTTGAGGTCAGCCTCAGCAATTTAGTGAAACCCTGTGTGATAGTCAGTCTAGTTTGTCAACTTGACCTGATCATGACACACCCAAGATCATGTAACTTTGGGTGTGTAACAGCAGATTAAACAGAAAGCCTGCCCTGAATGTAGGCAGCAGGGTTCTGATAGGTGCAGGACTTAGATAAAAGAGGGAGAAGCCGCATAGAGCAATGCGTGACTCTTTCCAAAGAAAACGCATCTGCTCTCGCCTGATATCGTTGGCCTCCGGCTCATAGAACTGGAACTTTGCTGTTTCTCTGAAAAGCTTCTTGATCTTCTGCTCTCGTCTGAGATCATCAGCCTCCAGCCCTTCAAACTGAAACTTCACCATCGTTTCTCCGAAGAGCTTCCTGATCTTCACATCTTGGACTGGACTGAATTAGTGGTTGCTCCGATCCTAAGACTCCAGCTCTTAGACCGTTCGACCAGCTACTGGTTCCTCTGACTCTCCATGTGCAGTCAGAACTTGGAACTACATTGCTTCAAACTGTAAGCCCATCTGATAAATCCCTTTTTCAAATATACTCATTCTGTGAATTCTGTTAATCTAGTGAACCCTGTCCAATACACCCTGTATAAAATAAATAAATAAATAAATAAATAAATAAATAAATACACGGCTGGGTTATAGTTCAGAGGTAGAATGCCCTTGGGTTAAATCCCCAACCCTCCTTCAAAAAAAAAACTTGTATACTTTTTTTATTCCAGTTATTCCAGCCTCACAGGCTTAAAGTTATCCTAAGCTCTGACTGCTTTCTTTTTAAATCCCAGATGGGCAGGATCTGGGAGCTAGAACAATGATGGTGACTCTGCAGATCCTGTCCTGTGCATCTGAAAGGTGATCAGGAATTGTCATTTACTTCAACTTTTGTGTTTATGTCTTAATGGACTTTGAAGAAGAGTAGCTAAAAGGCTGATCAGATGAAACAAATTCTGTATTTATAGGAAAATAATAATATGGCACTCATAGATGCTTCCATTATGAGGGGAGAGAGGAAGTTTAGAGACCTGGGGAAAATGGCATGGATCAGTGTGACAGCAAGAAGCTCTTGATGGCGCAGGTGACAGGAACAGCAGGGTCTTGCTGAGAAAAAAAGTGAGTGTTTGGGAGGATCGGGGGAGCCACTGTGAAGCTCATATCAGATTTCAGATTAATACTGCCTTCCTGGAGAGAGCAAGAGTATGCCAGCTGAAAGTAGAAAGGTTTCTTATAGAATCACCCAATAGACCACTGCGTTTCATCAAATATCCTTGGTAGCTTTCCAAAAGAATTAAAGCCAGAATACTACAGTGACACATACATGCCCATGTTTTATAGCTGCGTAATTCACAATAGCCAAATTATGAAACCAACCTAGGTGTCCATCAAAAGATGGATGGATGAAGAAAATGTTGTCTATATATACAAGGGAATTTCACTCAGCCATAAAGAAGAACAAAATCATGTCATTTGCAGGAAAATGGATGGAACTAGAGCATGTTCTGTTGAATTATATCAGTCAGTTTCAGAAAGTCAAGGATCGTATCTTTTCTTTCATATGTGGATGCTGGAGAGAGAATAGGAAACTGGGCGTGGTGGCGCACGCTTGTCATCCCAGTACTTTGGGAGGCGGAGACCAGAGGATCTGGGTTCGCGGCCAGCCTCAGCTCTCTCTCTCTCTCTCTCCCCTCTCTCTCTCTCTCTCTCTCTCTCTCCCTGTCTCCCTCTCTCTCTCTCTCTCTCTCTCTACCTAGT
>PVJS01019356.1:0-33805 GCA_004027185.1 Glis glis | reverse complement strand
TCCCAGCAAAGCTGGTTCTGGAGGCTCTAGAGGAGAATCTGTCCCAGCAAAGCTGGTTCTGGAGGCTCTAGAGAAGAATCTGTCCCAGCAAAGCTGGTTCTGGGGGCTCTAGAGGAGAACCTATCCCAGCAAAGCTGGTTCTGGAGGCTCAAGAGGAGAACCCGTCCCAGCAAAGCTGGTTCTGGAGGCTCTAGAGGAGAATCCGTCCCAGCAAAGCTGGTTCTGGAGGCTCTAGAGGAGAATCCATCCCAGCAAAGTTGGTTCTGGAGGCTCTAGAGGAGAATCCATCACAGCAAAGTTGGTTCTGGGGGATCTAGAGGAGAATCTGTCCCAGCAAAGCTGGTTCTGGAGGTTCTAGAGGAGAATCCGTCCCAGCAAAGCTGGTTCTGGGGGATCTAGAGGAGAATCCATCCCAGCAAAGCTGGTTCTGGGGGATCTAGAGGAGAATCCATCCCAGCAAAGCTGGTTCTGGAGGCTCTAGAGGAGAACCCATCCCAGAAAAGCTGGTTCTGAAGGCTCTAGAGGAGAATCTGTCCCAGCAAAGCTGGTTCTGGACATTCTAGAGAATCCATCCCATGCTTCTCTCCTGGACGCTGGTGCTCACTGGCAGTCTTTGGCATCCCTTGTGATTGCATCACTCTGATCTATTTCTGCCTTCACATGGCCTTCTTCCTGTGTGCATCTGTGTCTTCACATAGCCTTCTAATGAGGGCCTTAGTCATTAGATGTAGAGCCTACCCCAATCCAGTGTAACCTAATTATATCATCAAAGATGCAGTTTCCAAATAAGGCCACATTCACAACTTCCACAGGTCTATACTTCACCATATGCTTTTGAGGGCTGCAATTCAATCCACAACACCTCCTGATTATATAACAACAGATGTGTCTTCCATACCATGAAGGACAGACTATAGCCCAAGTAAAGATAACTGAAGGAATGGTACTCTACTAACAAGCTTAGCAGGTACAGGGTAGAAGCAGCTCAATAAGTAATGAAGGTGTATCATCTTGTGCTGAACACAGCAAAGGTATTTAAATAGTGGCATTTTCTCTCCTTCAATACTGTATCAGTCCAAGGGCACTGCTCCTTTGGAAATGGAATGCCCAGAAGTTTTTTCCATATGCATACAAATGAGTTTTACTGCCATTCCCCAATCATTCTTAAATTCTGTTATACTTTCAAACACTACAGAATCTCTTTCCCATTTTGGAAAGAAACTATACCTCACCAAATCTCGCTGCAAGCCACCAAACTCCTGACAGAGACTAGAACATAGACTAGAACACTTCTCCCTACACATTCTTTTGACCTATTTTAACCTATCATGTGTCTACATTACCAACTCAAAATAATTTAATACTAAAGGTCAACTAATATCTCCTAGTTCATACCATCTCTCCTCATCTTTGTAAAGGTCCATCTATTTTTAAGGACTATCTATTTAACAAAAGCTGATCTTACCTTCATTAACACCTTCATAAAATGATGCTAGGAAATAGAATGACCTAATAAATCTCCAAACCTCATGAATATTTACATTCTGGACATGATTGTCAGGCTTTTGTTAAAAAAAATTGCCTCCCGACAGTGGAATGTGATTAAGGAATAGTGCAAGTGTGAATGGCAGTGAAGCCCTTGAATAAATCTGTTGAATGGATTGTTTTCCATGTGTTCCCTCTAATAAGTAAGAAGATATACGACCTCATAATAATACAAGAAGAACACAAAGCAGACAAGAAACATATGCCAATTTTTAAATGATAGGACATAATATAAAAGAAATCCAATTCAAAAAGAATTGCACATAAATCTATAGGAAAAGGACAGATTCATCATTCAGAACCAATTCAGAGTTGCATAAAATAAGACTATACCCCTCCAATTCTATAAAACTCCATATTATTTTGTGCAAGTATGAGGTATATTTATGACACCTTCCTACTTTTATGATAGTGAAGCAGATAAATATAAGGGCTTTATATTTGAAGTAAAAAATCCTGCATAGAATTCCCAGTTCTACCCCACTCGATCTCTACAATTTGGGGAGTCACCAACCTAGGCTCCCTTTCCTCACCTATAACACTGCTGCTAAGCATAATGACATGTGTATGTGGCACGACACCTTGCAAAATGCAAAAGGCTACTAAAGTGTAGGTATTCCTAATAAAGAGTACATCTCCCAAGGGTTTAAAAAAATGAAAAATAAATTTGTCAATCACTTTTGGATTCTTAATACCCTCATAACTCTTAAACTCTTGTTCAAACTAAGAAATAATAAGTTATACCAGGACCTACTGTTGTATTACAGCAAGGCAGTAGTAAACCTTTGAAATAAATGATCAAATACATCATGGACATGGCTCTGTGTCTGTGTGCCCATGTAGCCTTTGATGTAGCTGGAACCCAGAAGCTCTTGGATGAAAGTCCATGAATTATCTGGCTTCTGAGGTATACATGAAAAAAGTGACTCCCAGGCTTTCCTAAGAAATGGGTCTGCAACCAAGCTATGAGGCATATAGCATTTTAGAGTACATGCATATAAACTAACATGCATACAACTAAGGCATATAACATTTTAGGGCACATGCAAATATTTGGAAAATAAAAGGACTCATTATCACCTTCACTAAATGATGCCAGGAAACAAGAAAGAAGATGCTTCTAGGAGAGGAGGAAAGTGACTCTACATACATATAGCCAGTGTCTGTGGCCGCCAGAATCCTACAGTGACCCCAGTGTCTCTCATCCTTGTATAATCCTCTCCCTTTGTGTGTGGGAAGAACCTGTGGATATGATATTTTACTCCAGTGGTTGTACATTATGTGGCAACAAGGATTTCTCAGAGGTAATCAAGGTCTCAAGTCAGCAGACTCTAAGTAACTCAGGTGATCCTGACCTCATCAGGTGATCTGTTGAGGGCAAGAATTTTCTCTGGTTATCTCAGGAGAGAGAAGGAAATAGCCCTGTTGTGAACTATCTACAGAGAGAAGGGTTCCCTTTAATTGCTTAGAGCAGTGCCAAGAACAGCTCTCAAGGAAACAAGGACCTCAATCCCAAAGCTGCCGGGAATTGAATTCTGCCGACAACCTGAATGAGTTTGGAGGTGGACCTCATACCCAGAGGAGAACCGCAGCATGGCTGGTATGGTGAGTGCAGCCCTGTAAACTGGAGCAGAGAATCTGGCTAGCTTGTGCCCAGACTCCTGACCCATGGAGATTCTGAGATAACAAAGTAGGGGTGTTTTAAGATGCTCACTTTGTTATAATTTGTTACACTGCAATAGAAAATGAATACAGCCAAAGAACTGCAGACCTGACTTCCCTCTCCTGATACTTGGTACTGGTTCATGAAGGCAGGCACCAAAACAGCTTTTGAATGGCATGTTTATAATTTCAGTGTTTATGCCTAGTGGGTTGGCATTAACAGATGTTTAAAAACAGCAATTTTGTCATAAATCAGTTCTCCTCAGTTGGAGGGTAATTCTTTCATGTTTATGACAAAGATTAAAAAGATTAAATATTCAAGTTGACACCTCCCCTGGGTAATTTAAGATGTTACACCAGATTGCAAGCTTTAATCACTTTGCATTTAGGCACATAACTTTCTGAGATTTTTATGCCTGACAGAAATGCTCTTACCTAATATACATTCAGATACTAGAAAAATAACATTTAAATCAATAATTATTTAGTTAGCACCTGCTGTGTACCAGATATTAGATTAGATGCTCACATCAAAAACAGCTTCCCCACTATTGACTACAAAAAGAGATGATGGTTAATGGTGGATTTTTAGAAACATTTCAATTAAGATTTGATTCATGGTGGTACATGACTATAATGCTAGTACTTGGAGGCTGAGACAGGAGAATTACAGGTTTGAGGCCAGCCTCAGCATCTTAGTGAGACCTTTAGCAACTTAGAAAGACCCTGTTTCAAAATATTTTTTTAAAAAAAGGATTGGGGGTATAGCTTGGAGATAGAATTCCCCTGGGTTCAATTCCAGTACCAAAAAATATATATATTAGATTCAAATATATTCCCTGTCATTTTGCTTTATTATGTAGTACCAGAAGTTTTCCTGATCAAAGACCATATCATGAATTTGATAAGCTGGGAAAAACTAATGAAACTAATGAAAAGCTACACTAATGAAAGCTACAATGAGCTTCTTTTCACATCTATCAGATGAGTAAAAATTAGCTGGGCATGGTGGTAGATGCCTGTAATCCCAGCTACTTAAGAGGCAGAGGCTGGAGTATCACAATTTTGAGCCCGGCCTGGGCAACAAACCAAGACCCCCCATCTAAAAAAAAATTAGAAATTACACAAAAGCATCAAATAATAGTAATTTGTGTTGTGTTGATGTAAGTAATTTAGAGAGCAATTTGGCTTTGTCTGAAAGTTAAAGAAACACAGGGCATCTAACTATGCCTTTTGATGGGGGGAAGTGGATTCTGGAGGTTGAACCCAGGGGCATTCTAACTCTGAGCTACACCCCCAGCCCTATTTTATTTTTATTTTGAAACAGGGTCTTACTAAGTTGCGGAGGGCCTCGCTAAGTAGCTGAGGCTGCGAACCTGTGATCCTCCTGTCTCAATTCCCAAATACTAGGATTGCAAGTGTGTGCCACTACACCCAACCTAACTATGCAGTTCTACTAGATATTTTTTTCAAGTGTGCCCAAGGAGTTATCTACAAATATTACTTGTAGGAGCAAAAATGTGTATACAACCTAAATGTCTTTCAATGACAAGTTATATAGATTGTGGTATATTCATACTTTGGAAAGCCACATGGCTATGAAATGAGTAACATAAACTACATGTATTAAAATGGAAAAACCTCACAACAGCAAAGGATAGCTATCAAGGGCAGTAGATTCTGATTACTATAAAGGTAATAAGGCTTTTTTTTTTTTTTTACTAGCAGGGATATTCAGCAGGGACTGATTGAGCATATTGTCACCAGGACTAAAAGAGCTAAGGAATAAAATGGTATTCCTTTTTAATTGTGCATTATACAATTATATATAGTAGTAGGATTCATTGTTACATACTTGTGCATGCATGTAACATAATTTGGTGAATTTCCTTTCCCAGTACCTCCCCTTTCTCTTCCTTCCTCCCACCCCTGGTCCTTTCCTCTATTCTACTGTCTCCCTTCTATTTTCATGAAATTCCCTAACCCTTCCCCATTTTTTTCTCCTTTTTTCTCTTTAACATCCACACATGAGAAAAAAACATACAAACTTTGACTTTCTGAGTCTGGTTTATTTCAGTCAACATAATGCTCACAAGTTCCATCCTACAAATGACATAATTTCATTCTTCTTTATGACTGAATAAAACTCCCTTATGTATATATACTACATTTTCTTTATCCATTCATCTGTTGATGGACACCTAGGCTGGTTCGTATAGAAGCTAGGCTGCTATTGTGAATTGCACTGCTATAAACATGGATATGCATGTATTGCTATAGTATGTTGCCTTTAATTCTTATAGATTAATAACAAGGAATGGTATAGTTGGGTCATATGGTAGTTCCATTCCTAGTCTTTTGAGGAACCTCCATAGAAAGTGTTCTTGACAAACTTTAGTCAACTCAAACTTCTGGGGATTATTAAAGATGGCAGAATAGAGGGAGAAAATGTGTCTCCGGCTCTCCAAGACTCAGAACTCAACCAGCAAGAAGACTGCTTCTTAGCAAGAGAAGAAAAGCAGTTAGAACTCAATAGAAGAATGACAGTCAAAATGCAATGGAATCGGAGGCAGCAGAGAGAGCAGAGGACTGAAGGGAGCTCCACAGTCTCACCTGGTGAGCAGAAAGTGGCAGCAGTGCCATCTTGTTGAGCCCACCTGCATGGAGCTGACAGCTGCCAGGACCCAGGGCTCCTAGAGACCAACTCCAGCAAAGAAGCAGCAGAACCTTATGGAGCCAATGACTACACACCATCATCAAAAGCATTCCCACTCTTTTCTCCATGCTTGAATACCTCAAGACTCCCCAGACAGTCCAGCCAGACCACACAGTGAAATCCTGCAGCTGCAGCTGAACTCATCTCTGCCTGCAGGGACCTGGGCAGCGCCCATCAAGACTGTGAGTTAACAAACCATCCCAGCAGGAGACTGCCCTGTGAGGCCATAGGGACTTGTGTGGCAATGAACAAACCATGGTTCTGTGAGTTTTCAAATCAACCCTGCAGAGGT
Organism: Glis glis; assembly: GCA_004027185.1. Taxonomy (NCBI): domain Eukaryota; kingdom Metazoa; phylum Chordata; class Mammalia; order Rodentia; family Gliridae; genus Glis; species Glis glis. Next base: position 27,590 of record PVJS01019356.1, on the reverse strand, counting down.
GGGGGTAGGGGATACAGTTGGACACAGCAGAAACCTAAATTAGCAGACAGCCACTAGGAGGGACATTCGGGCAGGAGGGACCTAGAGTCAGCAGTTCACAGCACCCTTTGCAAGGTCTCTAACAATCACCATAGGACCATCAGCTGTGTTGTCTATGGAGTGAAATAACTCAGCAAACCGAGTTGCAGGTTCGGAAAGCTATAAACGCATGCCCACAGTGTTTGGGCGCTACAAACGCCAAGGCCAGAAGCCAACAAGGACTCATGTGATCACAGCCGCACGGAGCAGCAGCGGTGTCCCTGGGGCTAAATAACTGAGCCACCCAAGCCCCAGTCTCAGAATGATATAATCTCTCCCTGCCAAAGTTTGGGCCCTGAAAGCAGGGAGTCCAGGGGCCAGCAGGGGTTTGCAAGAATACAGGTATAGGCTTGGAACTCAACATTCTCTCCACCAGCAGAGTTTGTGCCTGGTATGCATGCATGCCAATGACCAACAGTGCTCCACGTGATCCTAACCATCACGTGGTGGTGTCCCTGTGCCATCAAAGCTCAGCAAGCCAGGCCACAAGCTGGAATATAGCAATCTCTGGCCCTGCTGAACTTAGGTGCAATGGCCACAGAGGCTGGAGGTCAACGCTCTACAGTTTCATGGGTTCACAATCAGCAGAGCAGTGGTGGTGCCTGGGGGGGCATTAAATCCCAACCAGCAGGCTACAGGTTCTGAACAGAACATCATAGCCTTTGGCCCTGTGGAGTTTGGGCCTGGAGAGCATGGCGACCTGCAGCCAATCAGAGACTCCTGTTTGCCTGCACTAAGAACTATATCTTGTTAAAGAGGCTCTGGGGGACAAACTCAAAAGTTTGATTATATGAGACAGATTCATAGAGGCAAATAAACCTTATTATAAAGGGATAATAAACCTTATTATAAAAGAATAACAAACAGACACCGGACTCACACACAAAGAGAAAAAAAGATACCAAGAAAACAGAAATACAAACCTGAGAACTCTGAAAACATGAGAATGAAGAACAGCAAGGAAAAAATAAACTTCACAACTCAACAACAAGGGATATCACCAATACTGAGCTGCAGGAAATGCCAGAAGGAGCATTCAGAAATTTGATCTTCAACATGATCGAAGGCTTCAAAAATGAAAACATAAAAAGTCTACAGGAAATTAAAGAACATATGAATAGAGAAATTGAGACCCTAAGTAGGAACCAAAAAGAGGCTTTGAGCAAAATGAAGAAGTCAATAAATGAATGAAAGACCACAATAGAAACCACCTCTGGCAAGCTACACCACATGGAAAAGAGAGTATCAGTCAGCAATATAGAGAAGACAATACAACATGGCGTGAACATCCAAGAAATATGGATAATATGGAATGACCTAACTTACGGATAATAGGCATTGAAGAAGGTCTAGAAGCACAAACCAAGAGTATCAGAAACCTCTTCAGAGAAATAATATCAGAGAATTTCCAAAAAATAGAAAAAAAACTTGGACATCCATGTACAGGAGACATTCAGAACACCAACAAGACAAGATCAAAGAAGGACTTTCCCATGCCACATAATAATCAAAATGACTAACACAGAGGCCAAGGAAAGAATCATAAAAGTGGTGAGAACAAAAGAATGGGTGATATTCAGTGGCAAAACAATCAGAATCACTCCAGACTTCTGAACACAAGTAATGAAAGGCAGGAGGGGCTGGTATGAGGTACTCCAGACCCTGAAAGAAAACAACTTCCAACCAAGACTGCTATATCCAGCAAAGATATCATTCAAATTGATGGAGAAATAAAAACTTTACAAGACAAGCAGAAACTAAAAGAATTCATGACTACCAATCAAGCACTAGAGAAAATAATTAAATAAATAAAATACAAAGAATAAGAAAGAAGCAAATACCAAAACCAGAGAAGGGGTGAACTCCAAAGGATGGGCAATTTAAGTGAAGGAGAAATAACACTACATCAAACAGAAAATAGAACTCAAAATGACAGGAAACAAAAATCATCTCTCAATAATAACACTAAATGTCCAAGATCTAAACTCCCCAATTAAAAGTCATAGACTGGCAATGTGGATTAAAGAACAGAATCCAACTATATGCTGATTGCAAGAAACTCACCTTACAGGCAAAAATATACATAAGCTAAAGGTTAAAGGATGGAAAAATATATACCATGCCAAGGAAGATTGAAAACAAGCATGGATAGCAATGCTCATATCCAATAAAGCAGACTTTAAGCTAAAACATCAGAAGAGACAAAGTGGGTCACTACTTATAAATAAAAGGAACAATCCAACAAGAAGATGTTATGATAGTAAACATTTATGCCCCAAATGTGGGTGCACCTACTTTTATAAAACAAACTCTTTGGGACATCAGGTCTCAAATAGACCCAAATACAATAATATTGGGAGACCTCAACACACCACTCACACCACTAGATCGATTTTCCAGGAAAAAGATGAGTAAAGTCTCTTCAGACCTAAAGAACACTATAAACCAAATTAATCCATCAGACATATACGGAATATTCCAACCAACAGCAGCTGAATACACATTCTTCTCAGCTACTTATAGAACCTTCTCTAAAATAGAACACATTCTGGGCCACAAAGCAAGTACCAGCAAATTTTTTTAAAATGTAATATAATTCCCTGCATCTTTTCAGATCATAATGGAATGAAAGTAGAAATCAACAACAGGAAGAAAAAAGAAATTAAATAAATACATGGAGACTGAATGATACACTCTTAAATGAGGACTGGATCAGAGAAGAAATAAGGGGAGAAATTTAAAAATTCCTAGAATTAAACAAAAATAGAGACATGACATACCAAAATCTATGGGACACTTTGAAGGCGGCTTTAAAGGAAAATTTTATAGCACTGATGCCCTCATTAGAAAAATAGAAAGTCACCAAATAAATAACCTAAAGACATACCTCAGGGACCTAGAATAACTGGAATAGTCTAATCCCAAAGCCAGTAGAAGGCAGGAGATAATTAACCTTAAAGGATAAATTAATGACATAGAGGACAAGAAAACAATACAAAGGATCAACAAAACAAAAAGCTGGTTCTTTGAAAAATTAACAAGGTTGACAAACCTTTACCCAACCTAACCAAAATAAAGAGAGAATCAACCTAAATTATTAAAATTAGAAACAAAATAGGAGACATCACCACAGACAGTAGGGAAACCCAGAGAACCATCAGAAACTATTTTGAAAATTTATACTCCAATAAACTGGAAAACATGGAAGAAATTGACAGATTTCTAGACATATACAACCTACCTAAATTGAACCATGAAGATATAGAAAACCTAAACTGACCAATAGCAAGCAAAAAGATATAAGCAGCAATAAAAAGCCTTCCATCAGAGAAGAGCCCAGGTCCAGATGGATTCACAGCTGAATTCTACAAAACCATTACAGAAGAACCCAATGCTTCACAAGTTATTCCATGAAATTGAAAAAGATGGAATCCTTCCAAACTCCTTCTATGAAGCCAGTATTACTTTAATACCAAAATTGAATAATGATCCCTCAAGAAAAGAAAATGAAAAACCAATATCATTGATGAACATAGAAGAAAAACTCTAAACAAAATACTAACCTTCACATTCAAAACGTCATCAAAGAAATTGTACACCATGACCAAGTTGGTTTCATCCCAGGAATGAAAGGCTGGTTTAACATATGCAAATCAATACCTGTTATTCGCCACATAAATAGAACTAAGGACAAAAATTGCATGATCATCTCAATAGATGCCGAAAAAGCATTTGACAAAATTGAACACCCATTCGTGTTAAAAAACATTGCAGAGGCCGGACATGGTGGCACACTCTCGTAATCCCAGTACTTGGAAGGCTGAGACAGAAGAGGATCACAGGTTCAAGGCCAGCCTCAGCTACTTAGTGAGGCCATCTGCAACTTAGTGAGACCCTGTTTCAAAATAAGGAATAAAAATAGAGCTGGGGGTGTAGCCCGGAGGTAGAATGCCCCTGGGTTCAATCCCCAGTACTGAAAAAAAAAACACTGCAGAAAATCAGAATAGAAATAACTTACTTCAACATCATTAAAGCAATATAAAATAAACCCAAAGTCAACATCATATTTAATGAGGAAAAACTGCAGGAATTCTCTTTAAAATCAGGAACAAGACAAGGATGCCCACTATCACTAGTCCTTGTCAATATAGTCCTCGAGACTCTTGCCAGAGCAATAAGACAAGAAAAGGATATCAAAGGAATTCAAATAGGAAATGAAGATCTAAAATTATCTCTATTTGCAGATGAGATGATCCCCCAAAAAACTCAACCAAAAGACTACTGGAGCTGATTAATAAATTCAGCAAAGTACCGGGATACAAAATCAATCTAAAAAAATCAGTAGCTTTTCTATATGCCAACCATGAATCCACTGAAAAAACATCATTTACAATAACCTCAAAACCAAAAAATACCTAAGAATAAACTTAACCAAGGAGATAAAAGACCTCTACAATGAAAATTATAAAACACTAAAGAAAGAAATTGAAGAAGATCTTAGAAGATGGAAAGATCTCCTTTGCTCTTGGATAGGCAGAATAAATATTATCAAAATGGCCATTCTACCAAAAATGATCTGTAGAGTCAATGTAATCCCTATCAATGTACCAATGTCATTATTCATAGACCTAGAAAAATCAGTCATAAATTTCATATGTAGAAACAAAAACCCAGAATAGCCAAAGCAATTCTCAATAGTAAGAACCATGCTGGAGACATCACAATTCCTGACTTCAAATTAGACTACAGAGCTACAGTAATAAAAAACAGCATGGTATTGTCACAAAACCAGATATAGAGACCAATGGAACATAATATAAGATACAGAAACAGGACCACACACTTATAGCCAATTGATTTTCGACAAAGGTGCCAAACACATACGTTGGAGAAAAGACAGCCTTTTCAACAAATGGTTTTGGTAAAACAGGTTATCCAGTTGTAGAAAAATAGAACTAAATCCTTACCTCTCACCCTGCACAGGAGTCAACTTGAGATGTATCAAAGACCTGGAAATTAGACCAGAGACTTTAAAGCTACTAGAGGAGGACATAGGTCCAACACTCCAACATATAGGCATAGGTAGAAACTTCCTCAACAAGAACCCCATAGATCAGGAAATTAAAACAAGAATTTATAAATGGTATGGCATTAAACTATAAAGTTTCTGCTCATCAAAGAAAACCATCAAGAGTCTAAAGAGATTTCCTACAGAATGGGAGAAGATCTTTGCCAGTTATCCCTCTGATAGAGGATTAATACCTAGAATATACAAAGAATTTAAAAGACTTTACACTAAAAAAAATCCAATCAAGAAATGGGCAATTGAACTAAATAGACACTTCATAAAAGAAGAGATACAAATGGCCAATAAATACATGAAAAAATGTTCAACATCATAAGCAATCAGGGAGATTCAAATCAAAACCACACTGAGATTCCATATAACCCTAATTAGAATGACAATCATTAAGAAGTCAGAAAACAATAAATGTTGGCAAGGATGTGCAGAAACTAGAACTCTTCTACATTGTTGGTTGGATTGCAAATTAGTTCAGCAGCTATGGAGATCAGTGTGGAGACTTCTCAGAAAACTGTGAATAGATCCACCATATTATCCAGCTATACCACTCCTGGGTATCTTTCCAAAGTGGCCGAAATCAGAGAACTACAGTAATATATGCATATTCATGTTCATAGCAACAAAATTCACAATAGCCAAATTATGAAACCAACCTAGTTGTCCATCAAAAGATGAATGGATTACAAAATGATGGGATATTCACACAATGGAATTCTACTCAGCAATAAAGAAGAGCAAAACAATGTCATTTGCAGGAGAATGGATGGACCTGGAAAACATTATGTTAAGTGAGATTAGTCAGTCACAGAAAGTGAAGGGTCATATGTTTTCTGTAATATGCAGAAGCTAGGGAGTAATTGGGATACCAGAGGGACTCCAGATAATGGAGGAGAAACCTCAGTGGAGCCAGGGAGGTGCTCTAGGAGAAGGGGAGAGGGGAGAGTAAGGATCAATGAAGGAATTACTACCATCAGCTTTAGGTACATATGTGAAAATACCAATGTCAAACTCAGTTCCCTATATGGGGAAGGTGGAGTAGGGAGAGAGCCAGAGGAAAGCCTACCAAGTGCTGTGTGCATGTATGTCACTATCATATGGTTTACATTATGATGTGAGACTATAATGCACCAATAAAAGTATATTGAAAAAACACATAATTCTACATCTATTTATGAAGGTATCACTACCAATCTAACATGTACAAAGATGGAGGAAGGGGAGCTGGGAAGGATGCCAAAGGAAATATACCAAGGGCTATGTGTATCACTTTGAACCTCACTGTGATGTACAATTACAATGCATCAATAAAAGTTTTAAAATAATGAAAGAAATATGATAAGGACCGTATGGGGCAATTAGGATGGAAGCTTCCTTTTACTTAGACCTGACCATTTATGGCTCTGACCACACAAGGAGCCACTGTGAGGGAGTCTCAAGCACCAGCTATTTCATTTGCTGGTTTGGTGGCTTTGGATCTGATTTGTTGATTTGGTCTTTGCTTTGTTGTTGTTGTTGTTGGTGGTGGTGGTGGTGGTGGTGGTGGTGGTGTGTGTGTGTGTGTGTGTGTGTGTGTGTGTTATTTTTTTGTATATTTTCATTTGCTATTGTTTTGTTTTTGTAGCTATCATCATTAGTTGCTGTTGTGGCTTTGGATGGACAGTGCTAGGAGAGAGTAGTGAGGAAAGGCCAGGCCCCATGGCCAGCTCTCCCTATAAGGATGCCCTCACAGATCATGATACGGTCCTGAGGGACATCGGCCAGGGCAGCTTTACTCAGGTCAAAGTGGCCTTCCATATCATCACTGGGACAGAGATGGCCATGAAAATTCTGCCTAAAGTCGGGCATGGTGGCACATGTTTGTAATCCCAGTACTTGGGGGGGGGGTTGAGACAGAAGGATCTCGGGTTCATGTCAGCCTTGGCAACTTAGTGAGGCCCTACCCAACTTAATGAGACCCTGTTTCAAAATAATAGAATAAAATAGGGCTGGGGGTATGGCTCCAAGTTCCATCCCCAGTAACACACACACACACACACACACACACACACACACACACACACCACAGAAAATCCCACCTAAGGATGGGAATAAGTTCCCCTTCATTCAATCCAAAATGGATACAATGAGAACTGTGAAGCACCAGAATCTCAGCAACTTAGAGAGACCCTCAGCAACTTAGAGAGACCCTCAACAACTTAGACCATGTTTCAAAATAAAAACTAAAAAGGTCTGAGGGTATAGCAGAGGTATAATGCCCTAGGGTTCAATCTCCAGTACCAAAAAAAATAGTCTGCAATATCAGATTATCTCTGTTAACAGTGTTCATAATTGTTGCCTAGATCTGCTAATTCTTCAGGGGTTACAGAGTGGTGATGTTTTGATTCTGCATCCCTGCTTCCTGCATTAGTTGGCATCCTCTGTAAAGAGAAGCTTTCCCAGGCTGCTATTAGGTTACCCTGAGGACAATATGTTTAATCAAGACAGAAATGATTGATTCTTTGCCTTATTTACACTTACAAAAATAATGAATTGGTTTCCAAGTGTCCTCCACATCCATGAGAGATTTTTGGGGGTGCGATACCAGTGTTTTATAAATCCGCCACTGTAAATCCCATCATAAAGTAGGAAAGGTCTGTTGGGTCCAGATTCTGGAGGACCTCAAAACCTGGCAGAAGGGACAATTCATGGCACTATGGGAATGTTATTCATTTCTGATTGAGGATTTACCTGGTGAACATTGTGTAGAAAGAAGATTAGAAATGGCAGCTGAGGTGAAACAGACTTGTGTGACACAGCCATGAATGAGCAAGGTCACAGGATGAGAAAGGCCAGCAAAGGACTATGGCTAGGACTCAGGAGAGAGCAGCTGGAAGAAGCTGAATGAGGGTGAGACACAAAGAGAAACATTTAGAGGACAGTTTGGGGGGTTCAGGAGTCCATCCCCCACTCCCCTGCCTGTCAGCCGCTCTTCCCACAATGGTGTTGCCCACGCCAACAGATTTGGTTTCAAAGCACAAATGCCCCTCTGCTGCCGGCCTCCTCTGATGGCCTGCCCTGCTGGCCTCCCCTGCTGGCTGTTCCTGCCAAACTCCCCTGTCGACCTCCGTTGCTGGTCTTCTGGGTCCTCGGTCTCCCAGCAGCCAGGGGCAGTGGAGCCTCCATGGGGCTGGGTGAGGCAAGGCAGTGGAGGCAGCATCCACAGCCCCCCACATCCTCAATGGCCTCTAGGCTGCTCCCTTCTGGGGCCTCAGAAGAGAGGGCACTGTGGTATGGCCCATCTGCCAGAAACATCCTAGATCTTGGTGTCTGGGCATGGGTGAAACATATTAGATAGGTGGTGGTGATGGGAAATGAGGATCAAAATTGGCTCATGAAAATGACCCCAATGAGCCAGGTGTGGTGGAGCACACCTGTTATTCCATTACTTGGGAGACTGAGACTGGAGGATCATAGGTTCCAGGCCAGTCTCAGCAACTTAGCAAGGTTATGTTTCAAAACAAAAATGTAAAAAATAGGGCTGGGGTGTAGCTCAAAGGTTGAGGCCCCTGGATTCAATCCCTACACCACAAAAAATAAATAAATAAATATTAAAAAAATTTTAAAGACCCTAGTAAATCATGAAGGATGATCCTGAGACTCATTTGGAGCCAAAGAACTGAAGGGTAATAGGCCAGCCTAGCACCATGTTCTTTAGGGGAACAGTGCCACTGAGAGGGCCTTTGCCTTATTGCAATTACTAGAAGAAAACACAGGACGAAGGCTCCAGCATACAGGTCCTGGTAGAGACTTCCTCAGTAAGACCACAGAGTTCAGGAAATAAAACCAAAAACCAATGAGTAGGATGACATCAAATTATAAAGCTCCCATGCAGCAAAGGAAACAAGAGTCTGAAGAGAGAATCTACAGAATGTGAGAAAATCTTTGCCAGCTACTCTTCTAGTAGAGGAATAATGTCTGGAATATACAAAGAACTCAAAAAATTTAACGCTAAAAAAAATGACCCAATAAAAAAAATGTGCAATTGAACTTAATAGATAGTTCTCAAAAGAAGAAAAACAAAGGACCAACAAATATATGAAAAAAATGTTTACCTCATTAGCAATAAGGGAAATAGAAATCAAAACTACACTGAGATTTCATCTAACACCATTTAGAATGTCAGTCATCAATACAAACAATAAATGCTGGCAAGAATATGGGGAAATGAGAAGTCTTATACATTGTTGGTGGGATTGTAAATGAGTATAACCACAATCAGTATGCAGGCTCCTCAAAAGACAAGGCATGGAGCTGGGCGTGATGGTGAATGTAGTCCCAGGATGAGACAGGAGGAGCGCAGATTCTAAATTTCAATTCTAAATTTCAAACTGCAGGTTTTCAATTCTTTAAACTGCTGAGCCAACCTCAGCAATTTAGTGAGGCCCTCTACAGCTTAGTGAGACCATTTCAAAATAAAAAAATAAAATAGGGCTGGGGGTGTAGCTCAGAGGTAGAATGTCCCTGGCCTCAATCTCCAGCACTTAAAAAAAAAAAGATAAGGCATGGAACCACTATATGACCCCACTATACCACTCCTCAGTATCTTTCCAAAAGAATTAAAGTTGGAATACTATAGCAATACATGCACATCCATGTTTATAATAGCACAATTCGCAATAGCCAAATTATGGAACCAACCTAGGTGTCTGTCAACAGATGAATGGATAAGAAAATATGTTGCATACACACATGGAGTTTTACTCAGCCATAAAGAAGAACAAAATTATGTCATTTTCAGGAAAATGGATAGAATTATAGAATTTTATGCTAAATGAGATCATCCAGTCTCAAAAAGTCAAGAGTCCTATGTTTTCTCTCATATGTGGAAGCTAGAGAGAAAATAGGAAACATAAGGGACTTTAGATAATTGAGGAGAGAGGTAAGTAGAATAATGGGAGGCATTGTGGGAGGGAGAGTGGGAGAAGAAAAAGAGGCTTGAGGAAGGAAACAGTTCAAATAATGTTATGTCCGTGTATGAAGGTATTACTACCAATCAAATCTAACATGTACAGGAAGAGAGGAAGGGGAGCCGGGAGAGATGCCAAAGGAAATATACCAAGTGCTGTGCTCATCACTGTGAACCTCACTGTGATGTATAATTGCAACACACCGATAAAAGTTTTAAAATAATTAAATGAAAGAAATGTGATGAGGACCTATGGGGCAATTAGGATGGAAGTTCCCTTTATCTCAGCCCCATAGATGTTAATCATGTGCCCTATGGTGAATTAGGGAACAGAGTGTTTTGATACATGATGGTAGTGACGTGCTACCATTCTTTTGACATGAATCATTTTAAGTTGAAAGATAAATTGAATACCTTGTAGGTATGATGAGGTCTTTAAAATCCAAAAGTTATTAGATTTTTTTTACTTGAAATGAAAAAACCATTGAAGCATCCTACAAATTTTAATTTCTAAACAAGTAAACATCAACCTCCATAACCCACCAAAACAAAAAGTTTCTAGAGTTCTTATTATTCTTTTATTAAATTGGAAAAGTCCTAGAGGCCCAAAAGTGAGATGGCCACAGTGGGCCACACCCAGTCATTGACCTCACAAGGAGCCATTGTGAGGGAGTCTCCAGCACTGGCTATTTAAGGCCCTTGCCGCCACTGGTTTTTGTCCATTAGTACAGGGAGCTTTTGGTGGTCACCTGAGGGACTCCAAGATAGTTAGCAGTTTGGTGGTGTGGTGGTTTTGTATCTGATATGGTAGTAATTCCATTAATAAACCTCATTCTTCCCCTTACCCTTCTCTGACTCCACTGAGGCTTCTCCACTATTGTCTGGAGACCCTTTTGTATCCCACTACTCCCTAGCTTGCACATTTTAGAAAAAACATATGACCCTTCTCTTTCTGTGATTGGCTGATCTCACTTAACATAATGCTCTCCAGGTCCTTCCATTTTCTTGTAAATGATATTTTGTTTTTCTTTATTGCTGAGTAGAATTCCATTGTGTGTATTTCCCATAATTTTGTAAGCCACTCATCTGTTGATGGACATCTAGGTTGGTTCCATAATTTGACCACTGTGAATTGTGCTGCTATGAACATGGGTATGCATAAATTGTTATAGTTTTCTGGTTTCAATCCCTTTGGAATGATACTCAGCAGTGGTATAGCTGGGTCATATAGTGGGTCCATTCCCAGTTTTCTGAGGAATCTCCACATGGATCTCCATAGTGGTTGAACTAGTTTGCACTCCCAGCAACAATGCAGCAGAGTTCCTACTTCCCCACATCCTCGCCAACATTTATTTTTGGACTTCTTAATGATTGACATTCTGATTGGGGTCAGATGAAATCTCAGAGTAGATTTAATTTGCATTTCCCTGATTACTAATAATGTTGAACATTTTTTCATGTATCTATTGGCCATTTGTATCTCTTCTTTTGTGAAGTGTTTATTCAATTCAGTTGCCCATTTCTTCATAGGGTTATTTGCTTTTTTAGTGTAAAGTCTTTGAAGTTCTTTGTATAGCCTAGATATTAGTCCTCTGTCAGAGAGATAGCTAGCAAAGATCTTCTCCCATTCCATTGGCTTTTGTGGTTTCCTTTGATGTGTGGAAACTTTTTAGTTTAATGCTATCCCACTTATTAATTCTTTTTTTAGTTTCCTGGGCTTTGGAGGTCTTATTGAGGAAGTTTTTACCTGTGCCTATATGTTGGAGTGTTGAACCTATGCCCTCCTCTAGTAATTTCACAGTCTCTGGTCTAACATCCAGGTCTTTGATCCATCTTGAGTTGATTCTTGTGCAGGGTGAGAGGTAAGGATTTAGTTCCATTTTTCTACAGATGGATAATCAATTTTCCCAACACCATTTGTTGAAAACACTGTCTTTTCTCCATCATATGTGTCTGACACCTTTGTCAAAAATCAATTGGCTAAAAGTTTGTGGATTTGTTTCTGTATCTTCTATTCTGTTCCATTGGTCTCTATGTCTGTTTTTGTGCCAGTAGCATGCTGATTTTATTACTATAGCTCTGTAGTATAATTTGAAGTCAGGGATTGTGATGCCTCCTGCATGATTATTTTTGCTGAGAATTGCTTTGGCTATTCTGGGTCTTTTGTTTCTCCATATGAAATTAATGACTGATTTTTCTAGGTCTGCGAAAAATAATACTGGTATTTTGATAGGGATTGCATTGACTCTGTAGATCACTTTTGGCAAAATGGCCATTTTGATGATATTTATTCTGCCTATCCAAGAGCAGGGGAGATCTTTCTACCTTTGAAGATTTTCTTCAATTTCCTTCTTCAGTGTTTTATAATTTTCATTGTAGAGGTATTTTACCTCTTTGGTTAGGTTTACTCCTAGGTATTTGATAGGTTTTGAAGTTATCGTGAATGTAATTGTTTTCTGGATTACTTTCTCAGTGGATTCATGGTTGGCATATATGAAGGTTACTGATTTTTTTAGGTTGATTTTATATCCTGCTACTTTCCTGAATTTTAATCAGATCTAGCAGACTTTTGGTTGAGTTTTTTGGGTCTTCTAAATATAGGATCATATCATCTGCAAATAAAGATAATTTTAATTCTTCTTTTCCTATTTGAATTCCTTTGATACCCTTATCTTGTCTTATTGCTCTGGCAAGACTCTTGAGGACTATATTGAAAAGGAGTGGTGATAGTGGGCATCATTGTCTTGTTCCTGATTTTAGGGGGAATTCCTGCAGTTTTTCCCAACTCAATATGATGTTGGGTTTGGGTTTATTATATATTGACTCAATGATGTTGAGGTACATTCCTTCTATTCTGATTTTCTGTAGAGTTTTTAACATGAATTGTTGTTGGATTTTGTCAAATGCTTTTTCAGCATCTATTGAGATGATCATGTGATTCTTGTTTTTAGTTCAGTTTATGTGGTGAATAACATGTATTGTTATGTTGAACCAGCCTTGCTTTTGTGGGATGAAACCAACTTGGTTATGGTGTATAATTTTCTTGATACGATTTTGAATGCACATGGCTAGTATTTTATTTAGAATTTTTGCATCTATAATCATCAATGATATTGATCTGTAATTTTCTTTTCTTGGGGTATCTTTATTTGGTGTTGGTATTATGTGATGCTGGCCTCATAGAAGGAATTTGGAAGAATTCCATCTCTTTCAATTTCACAGAATAATGTGAAATATTGGGTTTAGTTCTTCTGTAAAGGTTTTGTAGAATTCAGCTGGAAAATCATCTGGGCCTGGGCTTTTCTTTGATGGCAGACTTTTTATGTTGTTCCTATCTCTATGCTTGCTATTGGTTGATTCAGATGTTCTATGTCCCCTTGGTCCATTTGGGTAGGTTGTATGTGTCTAGAAATCTGGCAATTTCTTCCGTGTTTTCCAGTTTATTGGAACATAAGTTTTCAAAGTAGATTCTGATGATTCTCTGGATTTCTCCACTATCTGTGGTGATGTCTCCTTTTTCATTTCTTATTTTAGTATTTTGGGTTGATTCTCTCCTCCTTTTGGTTAGGTTAGCTAGTGGTTTGTCAATCTTGTTAATCTTTTCAAAGGACCAACTTCTTGTTTTCTTGATCCTTTGTATTTTTTTATTCTCTATTACATTGATTTCTGCTCTGATTTTAGTTATCTCCTGTCTTCTACTGGCTTTGGGCTTCGACTGTTCCTGCTTTTCTAGGTCCTTGAGGTGTGTAATTAGGTTGTTTATTTGATGACTTTCTGTTTTTATTATGTGGGCACTCAGTGCTATAAATTTTCCTCTTAGCACCACCTTCAAGGTGTCCCATAGATTTTGGTATGTCATGTCTCTATTTCATTTAATTTCAGGAATTTTTTATTTCTCCCCTTATTTCTTTTCTGATACAGTCCTCATTCAAGAGTGTATCATTCAGTCTCCATGTACTTATGTTACTACTTTTTGTCTTCCTGTTGTTAATTTCTATTTTTATTCCATCATGATCTGAGAAGATGCAAGGGATTATATTACATCTTTTGAATTTGCTGGTGCTTACTTTGTGGCCCAGAATGTGGTGCATTTTTGAGAAGGTTCCATGGGCAGCTGAGAAGAATGTGTATTCAGCTGTGGCTGGTTGAAATATTCTGTATATATGTCTATTAGATCCATTTGGTCTATGGTTTTCTTTAGGTATGAAGAATCTTTATTCATCTTTTGTCTGAAGGATCGATCTAGTGGCATGAGTGGTGTGTTGAAGTCTCCCAGTATTATTGTATTTGGGTCTATTTGAGACCTGCTGTCCCGTAGAATTTGTTTTATGAATGTGGGTGTGCCCACATTTGGGGCGTAAATGTTTACTATCATTATATATTCTTGTTGGATTGTTCCTTTTATTAATAAGAAGTGTCCCGCTTTTTCTCTTCTGATGTATTTTAGCTTAAAATCTGTTTTGTCAGATATCAGTGTTGCTACCCCTACTTGTTTTCGATGCCCATTTGCATGGTATATCTTTTTCCACCCTTTCACCTTTAGCATATGAGTATCTTTGGCTAGAAGATGAGTTTCTTGTAAGCAGCATATAGTTGGATTATGTTTTTGAATCCACATTGCCAGTCTATGTCTTCTAATTGGGGAGTTAAGTCCTTTCACATTCAATGTTATTATTGAGATATGATTTTTGTTTACTATCATTTTGAGTTCTATTTTCTGTTTGATGTGAGTGTCATATATCCTTTAGCTGCCCACCTGGCGAAGTTCACCTGTTCTCTGGTTCTGATATTTCCATTTTTTTCTTCTTTGTGTTTTATTTCTTTGAGGATTTTCTCTAATGCTAGATTGTTCCTCATGAATTCTTTAAATTTTTGCTTGTCTTGGAATGTTTTTATTTCTCCATCAATTTTGAATGATAACTTTGCTGGATTTATCAGTCTTGGTTGGAAGTTGTTTTCTTCCAAGGTCTGAAGTACTTCATACGAATCCCTCCTGGCATCCCTGACTTGGGTTGAAAAGTCTGGAGTGATTTTAATTGTTTTGCCCCTGTAAGTCACTCATTCTTTTGTTCTTGCTGCTTTTAAGATTCTTTCCTTGGCCTCTATGTTAGCAATTTTGATGATTATGTGGCGTGGGGAGGTCCTCCTTTGGTCTCATCTTAATGGTATTCTGTATGTCTCCTGTATGTGAATATCCACGCCTTTTTTTATATTTGGAAAATTCTCTGAAATTATTTCTCTGAAGAGGTTTCTGATACCCTTGGTCTGTGCTTCTAAATCTTCAATGTGTTTTATCCTTAAATTAGGATGTCTTATATTGTCTTGTATTTCTTGGATGGTTAGGGTGTGTTGTTGTAAAATCTTCTGTATATCATTGACTGTGTTTTCCATTTTGAATGAACTGTCTTCCAGGAGTGATACCCTGCTTTCCATGTGGTCAAGTCTACCAGATTTGTTTTCTAGTGCAGTCTTTAATTCATTTATTGACTCCTTCGTTTTGTTCAAAGTTTCTGATTCTTAGAGTCTCAATTTCCTCCTTCATCTCCTGTATGCTTTCTTTGAGACCTTTCATCATTTGGAAGATCAGAACTCTGAATTCTCCATCTCGGATTCCCTGCAGATCAGTATCAGTAGGCTCCCTTGTTGCATTGTGAGAGTTTATTGTTTCTTCGATGTTCCTTGTTCTCACATTTTCAGTGTTCTCAATTTCATGTTTCTGTTGCCTCAGCATCTTCTTCCTCATTGTGTGTAAGACCTGTGTCTATTTATTTTCCCTATATAATAAGGTCTATGCTGGGTGGGTATATATTTGCCTCTACCGATCTGACTCATATAATCAATCTCTTGAGTTTGTCCCCCAGAGCCTCTTTAACTAGATATAGTTCTTGGTGCAGGCAAAGAGGAGTCTCTGGTTTGCTGCCGACTGCCATGTTATCCAGGCCCAAACTCTGCTGGGCTAGAGACTATGCTTCTCTGTTTAGAGCCTGCAGCCTGCTGGTTGGGGATTAGTGACCCATAGCCACCACTGCTGCTCTGCTGATTGTAAGCCCATGACACTGCAAAGCACTGACCTCTGGCCTCTGTGGCCAGTGGGCTTAGGCTCAGCAAAGTCAGCAATTTCTATGTTCTGAGCTTGTGGCTCAATTTGCTGCACTTTGATGACCCCTGGTACACTGCCTCTGATCCACTTGTTGAGGTCATGCGAGGTACTGTCAGTCACTGGCAATCATGCATGCCTGGTATAAACTCTGCTGGCAGAGAGAGTATCCAGCTCCTGGCCTGTAACTTCAATCATGTAAGGCCCTCCTGGGCCTCTGGCCTCTTGACCTCCAGGTGTGGCCTGAGCAAGATGGTGCCACCAACTTTCTCCACCCAAGGACCAGAGACTGGCAGGGAGAGATTGTACAGTTCCAAGCCTGGGGCTTGAGTGGTTCAGTTCTTTTAGCCCCAGGGATTCCTCTGCTATTCTGGTAGCTTCAATCACTTGCACCCTCTCTGGCCTCTGGTGTTGGTGTTCGCAATGCCCAAACATGGCCGGGCACAAGTTTGTTGCTTTCCAAGTTTATGCCTTGGTAGGCTGAGTGAATTCTCCCAGTCACCACAGTTGGGTGCCCTGTGTTGGTCCCTGGAGTTCCTAGTAAGGCTCTGTAAACTGTGGGCTATAGTTCCCTCCTTCCTGGATGACTTTAGGAGCTGTCTGCCCATTCACTTCTACCGATAGTAGCCCCCACCCCACCTCCACTTGGGTGATTTGCAAAGTCTCAGGCCTGCATGAGTCTATTTCCTTGTCATGCAAGTCCCTGTGGGCCCACAGAGCAATGTCCCACTGGAACGGCCCCTTAACTTACGATCTTGATGGACTCCGCTCCAGATCACTGCCCCAGATTGCTGATGGAGGAGATGGGCTTTGCTGCAGCTGCAGCTACAGGTGGAGAGATATGGGTTGCTTTCGATGTTGCCAGCCTCACAGCAATCCCACTTCCTTGCTGGTAGTTTCTGGTAGCTGTCTTTGTTGCTGGTCTGGTGCATACAGTGGATCAGGTGTTGTGATGGGCTGGATAAGTGGCTATGGTCATCCTTTACGATCCTGTAGTCATGGGGTTGTGGAGTTCTGTGTCTAGTGGTCCCCATACCTGTGAAGTTAGTCTCAGGTGACTGATTTTAACTTTTTGGTTCTTCCACGTTTTTCTGTCAGCGCCGATTCAGCCCACCAACTCAGTCTGCCGCAACTTGGCCCACCAACTCATCCCATGGACTTATCCAGTGAACCAGTGCAGAACCAGAGTCACGTCTCTGGTTATTTATAGTTTTTTCTTTTTTCAGTCTTTGTGTTGAAGTGTGGCCTTGTAGATGTTAGTTCCTATCTCCCATGAAGGTGGTATGGGATGTGACATGTTGCTCAGTTCGGAGCCACTGAGATGAATTAGAGACAGGCTCCTCTAAGGGTCCTTACTCAGATACCATCTTGGATCTTCCAAATAGTCTGATATGATTCTTAATAAATTGTTCTGAATTTTATAATAAAAGTGAGATGTTTCTTAAATAAATAAATAATAAATAAAATGACAAAAAATAAAAACAAATTAAAGATCTATTTGTTTTTCTTTTGCCAACTTTCTTATTATGAAAATTTTCAAACATATAGAAAATTAATGAAAGACTACAATGAGCTAGATATTTTTATTTTTACTTTAATTGAATTTTTAAAAATTTATTAAACAGGTAAAGTGAAACAATGCATGCTTAAGTTAATCAGTACACATAAATCTGGTTTAATGACCTCATTATGACTACATTTAAAAATTCATAGACAACATACTCAGAGGAGTAAAGCTTGACAAAAGAATAAAAAGTGAAGATTTTGTCATTACCAATTTTGTTTATTCCAATTATTATTACAAGAATGGATGGGGTGGAATACCAGCGAGGTTCTACTCTTCACTGTATCTCAAACTTCGGCTAAGCCTTGACTTGTCACCTGACCCCCAGAAGCTCACATTTGATTGGTGGACCACAGTGGACTTTGGGTGCCCAGGAATAGCATCAATTCATATCCAGTGTCTAGTAATTTCTGAAAAGTCTAGATTTTTTTTTCTTTTCCCAAGTACATAGTCACAATAGCTCTTTGAGAAGGGCTCAGGGGAAATTCTATAGAATATACTTATGACCACTATAGCATCCTCCCTCAAGAGAACCTGGTGTCCCCTTCAGTCAAGGGTTTCTAGCTCTGTGAGCTGGTGTTGGTCTAGAAACCCAGTAAAATGCATTACTCTCCACTAGGTGACTCAAATCAGGTTTTTAACCACAAGACCTACAGGTTTTCTTGTTTTCTAAATTAACCAACATTTCAGTAGTCTACTCATCTTGTTAATCCTGGTGAAGACATAGTCAATTACTCACTGCCAAATATTCCCACAGGTCAAAATAGTCTGGTTACCTTTATAGTAATCAGAACAAGAATCAAAACCTGCCCTTTATAGCAAAAGTTCTCACCTTATCATTGGCAGTCAAGTGTTGCCACTTGGCCTCTACTTTTGCAGCATCCATTGTCCCTATTGATATCAGGGAACTGGTCACATACATGGCTTACAGTGAAGAGTCACTACAGTGCTTTTCAATGAAATGAGTGTGCCCCCTTGCTAAAGTATTTCTCTGTGGTGTGTGTGTGTGTCACTGGGGACTGAACCAAGAAGCATTCTATCTCTGAACTACACCCCCAGCCCTATTTTATTTTTTATTTTGAATCAGGGTCTCACAGAGTTGCTGAGGCTGGCCTTGAACCTGTACTCCTCCTGTCTCAGACACCCAAGTACTGGGTTAGAAGAGTACACCACCATGCCTGGCTTCTCTATGCTTGCTTTCTTTTCTTTTTTTATTATTTTATTGGTACAATATAATTATACATCATAGTGAGATTCAAAGTGATACAAATATACATGCACACATCACTTGGTTTATTTTCCTCATATACCTCCCCTCTCCCCCTTCCTCCTTCCTCATACATGTTAGTGAGATTGGTACTGAAACTTTTTTGTATGGACATAACCATATTTGAACTGTTCCCTTCCTCAATCTTCATTTTTCCCCTCTCCTTAACTCCCTCCCCAAATCTCCTTCCACTATTCTACTGTTTTCTCTCTTCATTTGACTGAAGTCCCTTTGGCTTCCTAATTTTGTTCTATCTTCCACATATGAGAGAAAATATATGATCCTTGACTTTCTGAGACTGGCAGATATCATTTAGCATAATATTCTCTAGTTCCTGCAAATGACCTTATTTTGTTCTCTTTTATGGCTGATTAAAATTCCATTGTGTATATATACCACAGTTTTATTATCCATTTGTCTTTTGATGGATACCTCAGTTGGTTCCATAATTTAGTTATTGTGAATTGTACTGCTATAAATGTGGGTATGCATGTATCACTATAATATTCTAACTTCAATTCCTTTGAAAGATACTGTTCTCTGCACTTTCTAAACTAGTGTTGTCTAGGTCTTCTTGGAGGATAGAGTTGACAGGAGGGCACACAGGCCCCATGTAATAAATCTGCCCCATCCTTCCAACAACTTTAGATTCTTTCATGTATATCAGGAGTCAACAAACTTCTCTATAAAGGACCAGATTGTAAATATTGTAGTGTTTGTGAGCCAAGAGACAAAACTGAAGAGATCCTGTCTCAGGGAGGATTAGAAATGCTGTATCTGGAAAAGACAGGACAATATCAATGTTTAGCTTCTAAAATTACATCTTGAAATCCAAAATGAGAGTTTCATAAATTCAAAAATCTCTTCTATATGAACAGCAAAGCCTTTGAGTCTGAAAACAGGAATTTTATTAGAAGCCATAGTGTAAAGAAGATAAGTAAGTTCAACCAAAGTAAGATGTTGACTCTGTAAGGGAAGAGATCGGGGGAGTGCTGAAAGTTTTGAAGGAGATTTGCTGCCCTTCCCAAACCCCCTGGACTTCAGCCAAAGGGAAAAGAGAGTCCCAAATGGGTTGAAGAGGAAGCAGAAATTACCTGGGTGGCTGTTTTTCTTTGCTTCTCAGGATAGCATGGCTTACAGGTAGTGGTCCAAGATCACAGAGCAATGAGTAACTAAGAGTGGCGTAAGGTGGCCTCTGATTCACTCAGCTGACTATAATTCCCAAGGGCTGAGAGAGATAGGGACTGCAGGGAGCTGAACAAGTAGAAGTCTACGGGCAAGACAGGACAGTAGCAGGCACATCATCATGATTGGTGACAAATGCGAGGCACCAGGGACTTAGAGGGCACTTCCCCATCTGTCAAAACTCAAGGTAGTATAAACACATATCTGCAATACTAGACTAGGCCAATTAACCTCGTTTCAGAGGAGACTAGACAGAAAAAGGCAAGACCCTGCCTAATAGAAAGATACCATGAGAAGTGGAGGCTACACCCAAACCCCTAGCCACTCTCTGGAAATGGACAAAGGAAAGGAGAGGCCTTTGATGAGGTGAGAAGCAACCTTTTAGGAAGTTTGATCTTTTAATTAATTGGATATTTCCTCCAAAGAGGCTATTCTAGAATGGAGAGACTAGGTAACTTTGAATAAGGTGAGATTATATATACTGATCCTCCACCCACCCCAGATTCTCTATTCACAGGATTGCAAATAAATCCTGTTTTCTTAAAAGGATATTGCTTGTCTTGGCCCATTGCATTTCTTAAGTATAACATTAAAGTGTTGAGAATTATTGTTTTGACAAAGTCTGAAACTGTTCTCTTTTTTTAAGCCAAATCACCTTTTGACAAATATCACAACCAAATACAATTTCTTGAATTTTTTCTATAGTTTTATGTATGAAAATATTTGGAGGTTTGTTTTGTTTTCTATTTTCAATCTCTTCTCTGACTTCACCTTATGTGTGGATTTTACTCTTAAAACAACTTTCACTAATTATATTTCTTCCTAGTAAGCATGTTATTACCTTTTTGTCTTTGGTTAAGGATTTTGAATGAACTCCCCCACAGCTGTATTTTCTTCATGAATTCTGTCTACAAGTCCTTGTATTCATATTGTTTCCACAGCTCTCAATTTATACATTTTATACATTTTCTCCCTCTGTCTCCTTTTAATTCTTATACCACAACGAAATTAATCTTCCTAAAAGATCTGTCTTATATGTAATTCTTCTATTTAAAAATATATTTCTAAGGACCTTTTCATTTCTTCCCACCCCAACTATTTAACTGTATTACAAGAAATCATTTTTCTCAATCCTAGTTGCCCATTAAAGTCACCTGGGAAGCTTTAAACAGTGAGATTCCTGAGTCCTATAATAGTGCAGATAAATAAGAATCTCTCTGAGTGGAGCCAAGCTACCAATATATTTTAAAAGCTCCCCAAGTGACTCTAATGTGCAGCCAAGGTTGGGGATCATTGATCTAGAACTAGATCAAATGAAAGCAGGGATGGATTGTCCTTAGCCAACAGTGCAGCGCCTTCCCCGAGGTTGCTCGTTAATATTTCTGGACATTAGTCCTCCTGATTAGATCTCTGGTGGAAGGTGTTGAGAATTTCTGTTTTTAACAAACTCTCCAGGCATTCTTATTTAACAAAAAAATGGTTCTGGTTTGGTTACTAGCATTTGGAAACAAATAACCTAGCAGTGTTTCTCAATCTTTAATCTGCATTATGAATCACCTGAGACATCCCATTGCAGTGAAGGTTCTAATTCTCTGGTGAAGCCTGTGATTCTGTGTTCCTGACAAGTTCCCAGGCAATGGCTATGCTGCTAGTCTGTGGTTTACACTTGTGAGTAGCCAACATCTAACCTGTACAGACCCATCTTCCCAACAGGTACATTAAATCATGCTATTTTACTAGCATTGTTTGCTGCCTTGCTCTGATTGTTGTAACTTTCTAGAATACTCTTCTTTTTTTCAGTAAACCCACACTATACCCCTCCCTTACTCAAACTCCTTCTTACTTCTGCCTGCTAAATCTCTCCTCTAAATTTCTGAAATATTTATTGCCCATACTAATCATCTCCTATGCCTGATAGCATACTTAGCAATTATTTAAACATTTTGCATTTTTCTTGAATCCCTAACTAGTTGTCTTCAGAGACTATGTTAAAGATATGGTAGGTATTTTTAAAATACTGGCACATTTGGTCAATGATTATTATAAGGTCATTGTTATCTATTGACTGAGAAAATATACATTAAAAACTATTACAAGTTTTTTCCTTTTATATAAACATACTTCATTTAGCAAAACAAGCATGTATACACTTTAAGGTAATCTTATATAAGTGCAGGAGATGTTTTGAATTTTGACTATCAAATCAGAAACAATAGTCATACAAAATGTTACTCACAAAGTCAGTCATTCAATAGTTGTCAACAATCAAAAGCAAGAACAGAATTTATTTTTATAAAAAAGAGGAGGTGGTAGAAAAAAACAAGAACAGAGTTTGAGACCAATGTGTTTTGTTTTACTAGTCTTTGGGTAAGTCAATTGGCTGGAAGCCATCAAAAAGACCAGTGCAGGCAACTGCCCTGAAACAGGTTGACCAGCAGTTAGTAAAAAACTATTTTGGTCACTTCTGGATTTTATTTATTTTAATTACCTTTCTGAGAAACATTGGGTGTTAAAGTAAGCAATGCTCATGACCAGCTGCCAGTTTGATGTCTGCCAGGGTCTTCCTGTAACATTTCCATTTCAGTTCGCCTCAGCTTGAAAATGTACACTCTCATAGTTTCTCAATTCTATAGGCAATTCTTGATCTTCATTCTAATTCATAATAAGGATTTTGTAAACCTAAAGTCTTTCTACCTCTGACTGGGAATCTCCATTCTAAGGTGTCATCCATGTCATCCTGTGTGCGTATCCAGTAGTCATCCACTGACCTGTGGACTTGTCATTCTGTTACTCACATGACTTCAGGATTGACTTTCAGAAACAGCAGAGTAATTTACCTAGTGTGAAAAAGAAGAGCAATAAAACAGAAAAAGAATCATGACAACTCACAAAATATATCGCAATATAGTTGCTACCAAATATTAATGAAGATATGCCTTGATAGAATTAGCTGCATGCCATTTTAGATAGATCACGATCTAGCCCAATATGGTAGCTTCTGTAATTCTGATGACTCCAGATTGATGAGTCTGTAAATGTATTAGGCTGAACTTAAAATTTCAGGTGTGGTGGTGCATGCTTGTAATCCCAGAACTTGGGAGGCTGAGACAGGAGGATCACAGGTTCGTGGCCAGCCTCAGCAACTTAGTGAGTCCCTCTGCAACTTAGTGAGACCCTGTTTCAAAATAAAAGATAAAATAGGGCTGGGGCTGTAGCTCAGGGGTAAATACCCCTGGGTTCAATCCCCAGTACCACAAAAAAAGAAAGAAATTTCAAGTTTTGACATGTTTGAGTTGCTAAAACCTTATCAGATTATATTAGTTATCAAAAGGCATACATGTGAAGAGATAATTTTCCATGGGTCTCTCATATTTCTTTATCTCTTGTTAGCAGAGGCACTGACTATCTCCTTTATTCAACTGTCTCTACAAGAATATGAGTACAATGAACAAATTTGGTAGTCTCCTCTAGAGCAAAAAGCATGTGTAATTATTGTCCGTTATAATGATTCAGATCTCCTTAACTTCAGGGTTTTTCTCCTATAACATAACCTACCATGTACACAGGTATTATCTAGTCCTACTCACATCATACCATGGGAATAGTTTCAGGGAACCACACAAAATATATGCTTGTACTCCAGGTACTGCTATTGCTATGTAATAAGTTGTCTACACCTCTGATTTCTGAGTCTCATGTGTTCTGGTGGCATCTGTGAGATTCACTTGCTAACCTGCCAGTAGGGCAAAGCTTCAAACATTTTTCTAATAATAAGAAAGAAATAATTTTTGTAATAAATAAATTGCTAAGTTGCTACACTGATTGCTAACGGGTTACAATAGACCATCGACATTTTTCTAGAAATGAGAGTTCCACTGGTTTCTACCAATATATCATTGTAATTAAAGCAGTGTTTTCCATAAAGCAATTTTATGGCAGTTTATCAAAGCACAGAGCAAAAGCCACACAGCTTCTATATGATATAACAAAAATTTAATACCTAGTAAAACATCCATATAGTTAAGATAGTATTAAAGAGAATGTTTTATATTGGTTGCATTGTTTACTTCTATAGCTTACCTTGAAAGAACCAATAAATTTCATTCATTTTATTTATCCATTTACTTTAAAAATAGATTAAGATTTTCTTTATGTGAAATTCATAAGATTTTAGAATGGGAAGGGATATGAAAGATCATGTAGCATAAATTTCTACTTCTTTAAGAAGGTCATGATGCCCAAAGAGATAAGAAATATGACCCACTTCTTTTTACCAGTGTCTACTGGTAAAAAGACAATAATAAGCTAAGAAAAACTGAGCAATAAATATTATGAGAAATCTCATTTAAAATGTATTCTGCATGGAGAAGATCCAAGATGGCATCAGAGTAAGGACCCCTAGATGAGCCTGTCTCTAATTCCTCTCAGTGGCTCCAAACTGAGCAACATATCACATCCCATACCACCTTCATGGGAGACAGGAACTAATATCTACAAAGCCACACTTCAACACAAAGGCTGAAAAAAGAAAAAAACACAAATAACCAGAGACACGAGAACAATAGCCACAGACTGCACTGGTCTGCTGGATGAGTCTGCGGGACGAGTGAGCAGGCCAAGTTCCAGCGGACCCAGTCATGGTGGGCCCGGTGGGCGGGCCAATTTGCAGCGGGCTAAGTTGTGGCGGGCCGAGTCTGCAGGCCAAGTGAGCGCTGACAAGAAAACTTGGAAAAACCAAAAACATAAAATCAGCAACCTGAGACTGACTTCACAGGCATCGGGACCACTAGACACAGAACTCCACAACCCCGTGACTACAGGATCAGAAAAGACAGCCATAGCCACTTACCCAGCCCATTGCAATGCCCAATCCACCATGTTCACCAGCCCAGAAACAAAGACAGCTACCAGAAACCACCAGTAAGGACACAGGATTGTTGTGAGGCCGGGGACATCAAAAGCAACCCACATTTCTCCATCTGCAGCTGCAGCTGTGGCATAGCCCATCTCCTCCATCAGCAATCTGGGGTGGTGATCTGGAGTGGACTCCATCAAAATTCTAAGTTAAGGGGCCATCCCAGTGGGACACCGCCTGATAGGCCCACAGGGACTTGTGTGGCAAGGAAATAGACTCACACAGGCCTGAGACTTTGCAAATCACCCACACGGAGATGGGGTGGGGGCTACTATCAGTAGAAGTGAATGGACAGACAGCCCCTAAAGTCATCCAGGCAGGTGGGAACTACAGCCCATGGTTTACAAAGCCTACAAGGAACTGCAGGGACCAACACAGGGCACCCAGCCTTGGTGACTGGGAGAATTAACTCAGCCTACCAAGGTACAAGCTCAGAAAGCAACAAACTTGTTGCCCTGTTTGGGCGTTGCAAACACCAACACCAGAGGCAAGAGAGGGTGCAAGTGATTGCAGCCACCAGAATAGCAGAGGAATTCCTGGGGCTAATACAACTGAACCACCCAAGCCCCAGGTTTGGAACTGTACAATCTCTCCCTACCAGTCCCTGGTCCTTGGGTGGAGAAAGTTGGTGGTGCCATCTTGCTCAGACCGCACCTGGAGGCCAAGAGGCCAGAGGCCTGGCAGGGCCTTATGTGATCATAGTTATAGGCTGGGAGCTAGATACATTCTCTACCAGCAGAGCTTGTACCAGGCATGCATGATTGCCAGTGACTGACAGTACCTCACATGATCTCAACAAGCAGATCAGAGGCAGTGTACCAGGGACCATCAAAGCACAGCAAATCGAGCCACAAGCTCAGAACATAGCAATCATTGACTTTGCTGAGCCTAAGCCCACTGGCCACATAGGCCGGAGGTCGGTGCTTTGTAGTATCACAGGCTTACAATCAGCAGAGCAGCAGTGGTGGCTATGGGTCACTAATCCCCAACCAGCATGGTGCAAGCTCTAAACAGAATAGCAGAGTCTCTAGCCCAGCAGAGTTTGGGCCTGGAGAGCATGGCGGCTAGCAGCAAATCAGAGACTCCTCTTTGCCTATACTAAGAACTATATCTAGTTAAAGAGGCTCTGGGGGACAAACTAAGGAGATTGATTATATGAGTCAGATCGGTAGAGGCAAATATATACCCACCCAGCATAGACCTTATTATATAGGGAAAACAAATAGACATAGGTCTTACACACAAAGAGGAAGAAGATGCTGAAGGAACAGAAACATGAAATTGAGAACACTGAAAATGTGAGAATGAGGAACAGTGAGGAAACAATAAACTCTCACAATGCAACAAGGGAGCCTACTGATACTGATCTGCAGGGAATCCAAGATGGAGAATTCCAAGTTCTCATCTTCAAAATGATGAAAGGTCTCAAAGAAAGTGTACAGGAGATGAAGGAGGAAATTGATACTCTAACAAAGAATCAGAAAGAAACTTTGAACGAAATGAAGGAGTCAATAAATGAAGACCGCAATAGAAAACAATTCTGGTAGGCTTGACCACATGGGAAACAGAGTATAACCCCTGGTAGTTCTTTCAAAATGGAAAACATCGTCAATGATATACAGAAGTCAGGGAAGGGGAAGGAGAAGAATGAAGTTCATTAATGGAATTACTGCCATCGACCATGTGTACACATGAGAATATACCAAGGTCAATCTTAGTACTCTGTATTGGGGAGAGGGGAGGCAGGGGGGGTGCACCAAGTGCTGTGTGCATGTATGTTGCTGTCAACTTCATTTTCATTGTGATATATGAGACTATAATGCACCAATAAAAGCACATAAAAATAAATAAATAAATAAAATATATTCTGTCATCCAGGCATGGTGGCACATATCTTGTAATCCCAGTACTTGGGAGGCTGAGACAGGAGGATCACAGGTTTGCAGCCAGCCTCAGCAACTTTGTTGAGGCCCTCCACAACTTAGTGAAACCATTTGAAAATAAAATGAAATGGAATAAAATAGGGCTGGGAATGTAGCTGGGAGGTAGAATGCCCCTGGGTTCAATTACCAGTAACAAAAATAAATAAATAAAATGTATTCTGTCTTTAGAAATTATCTATTTTGTCTTAATATCACAATGGGACAGCATTTTAATATAATATTCTATTTAATATTTAGTTTTAATTTTGCTTTACATACTCCTTTTCATGCAAGACTTTTGCAGATTTTCTTAAATCAAATTGCTATTTAAAGCAATATTTATTTTTTTTTAATTTATTTTTTTAACATACATGCACACAGCTCTTAGTGTCCCTCCCCCATGCTTCCCCCCCGCCTCCCCC
Source organism: Glis glis (assembly GCA_004027185.1). Classification (NCBI taxonomy): domain Eukaryota; kingdom Metazoa; phylum Chordata; class Mammalia; order Rodentia; family Gliridae; genus Glis; species Glis glis. The sequence goes on along the minus strand of PVJS01019356.1, from coordinate 112 downwards.
CGCACATGTAGCACTGAGAATGATGTTGGTATAATCTCATATATACACATTGTTTATGACAGTAATTCCATAGATTCACTTCTTTCTTACCCTTCCCCTTCCCTTGTACCCC
>PVJS01019355.1:0-33833 GCA_004027185.1 Glis glis | reverse complement strand
TTACTTAGTGAGGCCCTCTGCAACTCAGTGAGACCCTGTTTCAAAATAAAGAATAAAAATAGGGCTGGGAAGTCGGGCGTGGTGGCACACACTTGTAATCCCAGTACTTGGGAGGCTGAGACAGGAGGATCGCAGGTTCGTGGCCAGCCTCAGCTACTTAGTGAGGCCCTCCGCAACTCAGTGAGACCCTGTTTCAAAATAAAGAATAAAAAAATAGGGCTGGGGGTGTAGCTCAGAGGTAGAATGCCCCTGGGTTCAATCTCCAGTACCGCAAAAATCAAATAAAAATAAACTTAAAACCCCACATGCCGCCAGGCGTGGTAGCACACTCCTGTAATCCTAGTACTTGGGAGGAAGATCGCAAGTTTGAGGCCAGCCTCAGCAACTTAGCTGAATAAAATAAAAAAATAAATAGGGTTGGGGGTGTAGTTTGGAGGCAGAATGCCCCTGGGTTCAAACACACACACACACACACACACACACACACACACACACACTGATTAAAACCACACACCCCTTAAATCACATGATCCAAAAATAGGTGTGTGTGTTTTCTATTATCTCTTGTGCCCTCTCTAAAAATAAATATTTGAAAAACGCACCCACTGGGATGATACCATATCTCGCTTTCAGTTATTGATAAAGACATTTCCCCGGGTGCCATGGGTTGAAGTGTTTCCTGAAGTTTCAGTGTAGAAGTCTCACCCCTCGGGACCTAAAAGTGTGACCTCATTTGGAGAGAGTGTCTTTACAGAGGTTAAGAGGAGGCCACAGTGGCCCCGCAAAGAAGCTTTGAGCCCCACACATCTGTGTGAGGAAAGGGCCCGGTGACCGTGAAGACCGCGGGCCGCGGGCCCAGGAGAGAGGCCTGGCAAGGCCCAGGGAAGGGACCAGCCTGCCAAGGATTGACCTCGACTCACGGCTTTGGAACTGTGGTACAATAAACGCCTGTTGTCAAGTGTAGCAGCCTGCGTTTCCTTATTCCACGGCCCTGGACGCTAACAGACCAATCAGCAGCAATGTTAGAAACTCAAGCGGCCCACCCTCCACTTTTTTTTTTTTTTTTTTTGCGGTACTGGAGATGGAACCCAGGGGCATTCTACCTCCAAGCTACACCCCCAGCCCTATTTTTTATTCTTTATTTTGAAACAGGGTCTCACTAAGTTGCAGAGGGCCTCACTAAGTAGCTGAGGCTAGCCACGAGCCTACCATCCTCCTGTCTCAGTCTCCCCAGTACTGGGATTACAGGCGTGGACCACCACCGCCGGCTCCCACCCTCCACCTTAATAGCCAGACATATCACACAGATAGACACTCTTAAACCAGCTACCCTTGCTAGACACTTTGTTTCCAAATGGTTGCTACTTAAACAATAAACTCAGCTGGGCTGGTGGAATGCTGGTGTAATCCCAGTACTTGGGAGGCTGAGACAGGAGGATTGCAGGTTCAAGACCAGCCTTAGCAATTCAGTGAGACCCTGTTTGTTTTTTGTTTTGTTTTTGCAGTACTGGGGATTGAACCCAGAGGCATTCTACCTCTGAGCTACACACCCAGCCATATTTTTTTTTTTTTTTTGCGGTACCGGGAATTGAACGCAGGGGCGTTCTACCTCCGCGCTACGCCCCCGGCCCTATTTTTATACTTTATTTTGAGACCAGGTCTCACGAAGTTGTGGAGGGCCTCACTAGGTAGAGAGAGAGAGACAGGTAGAGAGAGAGAGAGCGCGCGGGCGCACGTGCACGAGCTGAGGCTGGCCGCGAACCCGGATCCTCCAGTCTCCGCCTCCCAAAGTACTGGGATTACAAGCATGCGCCACCACGCCCGGCCATATTTTTTATTCTTTATTTTGAAACAGGGTCTCACTAAATTGCAGAGGGCCTCACTAAGTAGCTGAGGCTGGCTGTGAACCTGCGATCCTCCTGTCTCAGCCTCCCAAGTACTGGGATTACAAGTGTGCGTCACCATGCCCGGCTCAACTCTGTTTCTAAATAAAAAATAAAATTGTGCTGGGGGTGTAGTTTGGAGGTTGAATGCCCCTGAGTTCAATCCCCAGTATCACAAATAATAATAATAATAATAATAATAATAATTAATAATAATAATATAATCTCTACATTTTTATATACAATTCTTCATCCTCCACCTGATTATTTCCAAGGATAATTTCTGGATTTCCTGACCATCTCTCCAGGAGGACAAACTGGAACCCTGACACAGTGCTCGGTGGATTTCCAAACAGGTACAAGCAGTACCGGGATTTAAATCTTTGCTAATTTGGTAACTGAAAGTGATTGGCTGAAGACCAATTCCCTTGAGGAGATTATCCCACATTTATTAGATATTTGCATTTGCCCCTGAATTGTCTGTTGGTACGCTTTGCCAATTTTTCTGCTGAGGTATTAGAATTTTTATTGCTATGTAAGATTTCTTGGGGGGTACTAGGGATTGAACCTGGGGACATTCTACCTCCGAGCTACATCCCCATCCCATTTTTATTTATTTATTTGTTGTTGTTGTTTTGAAACAGGGTCTCACTAAGTTGCTGAAGACCTCACTAAGTTGCTAAGGCTGTCCTTAAACCTGCGATCCTCCTATCTCAGCCTCCCAAGTCCTGGGATTACAGGCACACGCCACCGCGCCCGGCTCTGTAAGAATTCTTTATATAGGGAAGGTCATAATCCTTTGCTATAGCGGCTGTATGTGTTTTTTCCCAGTTTGTGCCTTGCCTTTTATTATCCCTTTTGAAGAAGAGAAGTTCTAAATTTTTATGCAAATTGATGGTCACTTTTCTTCAGTGATTCTTTTATTACTTTTTTGTCTTACACAGCCATTCCCCACCCAAAGAGCCATTAAACATTGGTTTATACTGTATTCTATTTTTCTTAGGGTTTCCATTTTCAATGAAGTATGTTTAATGTTTCAAAAAGCTGAATTGGTGTGTGCACTTAGCAGGCAGGCTGGGGGCCGGGCTGGGCATGGGTTCAAGGAAATGCGCAGTGGCTAGAGGCAGTGCAAAGCAGACCAGGGAGCCGGAGCATCTGTTGCCTGGGCTCAGAGCCCAGCTGCCTGCAGCCTGAGCGAGGGGTCCAATGGGAGAGCCTCCTAATGTCCTTGAACCCACATACATATGACCTTGAAAGGCCCCTGCATAATGCGATTTGTGTTCATGACCTTAGACCCCTGGCATCTTACAGGGTCCAAAGGGAGAAATGACAACAGTTTGTCCTGGTAGACAGGGACCCCAGGCTGGAGAAAGGCTGTCCAGGCCCAGAAGTAAGAGGAACACGCAGGTCCTCTTCCCCAGGCAGGGGCTCCTCCCATGGGCCAGGGAATTATTACACAAATAACCGTGGGGGCTGAAGCACGGTAGAGCACAGTCTTCCACCACCAGCAGCAGAGCTCCTGAGACATAAACCGAGCCCGGACGGGACCAGCAGATCCCTGGCTTTCCAACCCCTAGTAAGGACTCGGAGTTCAGTGCACCAGACCCAGACCAAGGCATCCATGAAAATCATCACACACGCTCGGAGATGAGGCTGGATAGAGAAGCAGCTACCGGCGGGCACGCGACAGAGAAAACCTCATTCTCCCCGTCCCCTCCTGTGATATTTTTCTTTAAAATGGTTATATCCAGCCGGGTGTGGTGGCGTGCACCTGTAATCCCAACACTTGGGAGGTTGAGACAGAAGGATCACAGGAGTGAGGTCAGTCTCATCAACTTAGTGAGGCCCTCTGCAACTTAGTGAGACCCTGTTTCAAAATAAAGAATAAAAAATAGGGCTGGGGGTGGAGCTCGGAGGTAGAATGCCCCTGAGTTCAATCCCCGGTACTGCAAAAAAAAAAAAAAAATGGTTTTATCTAGCCGGGTGTGGTGGCGTGCACCTGTAAACCCAATACTTGGGAGGCTGAGACAGGAGGATCGCAGGATTGAGGTCAGCCTCAGCAACTTAGTGAGGTCCTCCGCAACTTAGTAAAACCCTGTTTCAAAATTAAAAAAAAATAAAATAGGACTGAGGATGGAGCTTGGAAGTAAAACACCCTTGGGTTCAATCCCCAGTACTATCAAAAAAAGTAAAAAAATAAAAATAAAATAAAATGGTTCTATCCACATCAGTATTACTGGTTTTCTATCATAAACCCCAACATGCAGGCCATCTCCAAGTTCCTTTTGTGACGTGCCTACCAGAGCACCATCCTTGGAGAGGCTCCACAGGCCTTGCTTTGTGATGGAGAGGACAGCAGCGCTCCTGGGCACACAGAAGACAGAGATGGGGCAAAGCCAAGACCTAGACACGGCTTCAGCTCGGTGGGCAGAAGAGAAGTAATGATCCATGGCTGGAAAGGGTATTAAGTAGCCCGGCGTGGTGCTACGCACTTGTAATCCCAGTACCTAGGAGGCTGAGACAGGAGGATCGCAGGTTCAAGGCCAGCCTCAGCAACTTAGCGAGACCCTCTTTCAAAATAAAAAGGGCAGGGGTATAGCTCTGAGGCAGAATGCCCCTGGGTTCAATCCCCAGAGTCAAAAAAAAAATTTTTTTTTTTTGCAGTACGGGGGATTGAACCCAGGGGCATTCTACCCCCAAGCTATACCCACAGCCCTATTTTTTATTCTTTATTTGGAAACAGGGTCTCACTAAGTTGCGGAGGGCCTCACTAAGTAGCTGAGGCTGGCAGCAAACCTGGATCCTACGGTCTCAGCCTCCCAAGTACTGGGATTACAAGTGCGCACCACCACGTCCGGCCCAGAGCCAAAATTTTTAAAAAATAAAATAAAGGGTATTAAGTAAAACTGCAACGCTGGCTTTAACATCTGATTAAGCCGAACCTTGCTCTAAATCATCCGTGGCCACTAGGTAAGGCCAGAGTTTTGCAAAATGGGCTATGGTGTAATTGGAAAGGAAAGAACAATTTGGCCTCCCCTCAACCAAAATACACACACTCTCAAAACAGAACACCCTCTATGGAGAGTCATCCTTTCCCATTAACCTGTGACTGTGAACATCAGACACCTTGGGAGACCGCGGCCTCCCAGCCGGAGCAGCTGGCAGGGGAAAGGTACTGGGGACAAAGGCGTCTAAAGTTGCCTCTGGAGAGTTTTGAGGTGGCTGGAGTGTGGGGCCGCCTGCAGGGGAAAGATTCGAGAAACCACAGAAGCCCCAAGAGAAGGAGGGGGACGGGGAAGGAGAGAGGAGAGGAAGACATTCGGCGGGCATGGAAGGGGTAGCAGATCGCCTCTTGCACAGCCCGGTTCAGAGAGGGCCCTGCTGCTGGGCAGGAGCCCCAACGACGCTGCAGGCCTGCCCCTGACCACACCTGTTCCCTCCGCCCCCCCTCGCCGGAGCCACCTGGAGCTGGAACTTGGCCTAGAGGCAGCCGGAGCTTTTGTGATTTGTGTGGTAGTGGAGGGGGTGGGGTTTCCTCTGGCAAATATTTACAGCTGGTGAAGTTAAGACTTTTATTACCCAAAATTTATGGCCCGAGACTGTGTGATTTATACCCTAGAAAAGGGAGCCTTCCTATGTGTAGAGAAAGGCAAAGTCACCGGGGAAATGAAGAGAACACAGGTTAAAAAATGGCACAACAGAGCCGGGCATGGCGGCACGCGCCTGTAATCCCAGTACTTGGGAGGCTGAGACAGGAGGGTCACGGGTTCAGGGCCAGCCTCAGAAACATAGCGACGCTCTCAGCAACCTTAGCAAGACCCTGTTTCTTTTTTTTTTTTTGTGGTACCAGGGATTGAACCCAGGGGCGTTCTACCTCCGTGCTACGCCCCCGGCCCTATTTTTTATACTTTATTTTGAAACCGGGTCTCATGAAGTTGCAGAGGGCCTCGCTAAGGAGAGGGGGGGGGGAGAGCGAGAGAGCTGAGGCTAGCCACGAACCCGGATCCTCCGGTCTCTGCCTCCCAAAGTACTGGGATTCCAAGCGTGCGCCACCACGCCCGGCTTTTGCAAGACCCTGTTTCAAAAGTAAAAAATATAAAGGGATGGGGGTGTAGCTCAGAGGTAGAATACCCTTGGGTTCAATCCCCAGGACCAAGAAAAAAGAAAAAGAAAGGCAAGTAGGGAGGGAGGGAGGGAGGGAAGGAGGAAGGAAGGAAGGAAGGAAGGAAGGAAGGAAGGAAGGAAGGAAGTTAAGAAGGAAGGAAGGAGAAAAGAGAAATGATAGGACAGGCTGGCCTCTGGTTTGAAAGCATTCCTGTTTCGTGTGTATCAGCTTCCTATGGTTGCTATAACAAATGAGCACAGATCTCACACTTGAAATAATGCAGATGTGCTACCCCACAGTCCTAGAGGCAGAAGTCCAGGATGGTCTCACTGGGCCCTGTCTTTCTGGAAAATCTGCTTCCTGGTCACTTCACCTTTGGGAGGCCACGGCCCTCCATGGCTCCTGCCCCATCCTCCACTTCAAAGGCAGCAGTGGCCGGTGGCTGGGGGAGTCTTTCTCACACCCCAGCGCTCACAGGGGCTCTCCCGCCCCCGCCTCTGCTTTCAAGGCCCCTGTAATTCCATATGGATGAACCAGGCTCATCGCCCACCTCAGAGTCAGCCGATGAGTAACCTTAATTCCACCTGCACTTGTGTGTGTGTGTGTGTGTGTGTGTGTGTGTGTGTGTGTCTCACTGGGGATTGAACCCAGAGGCATTATACCTCTGAGCTATACCCCCAACCCTTTTTTTTGTTTGTTTGTTTTGAAGCAGTCTCATTAGGTTGCTGAGAGTCTCACTCCCTTGCTGAGGCTGTCCTCGAACCTGGGAACCTCCTGTCTCAGCCTCCTGTAATCCCAAGTACTGGGATTACAGGTGTGCACCACAGCACTCCGCCCACCTGCACGCTTAGTCCTCATCTGCCATAACCTCGCATAGTCGCAGGTTCCTGAGTAAAGACATGGACAGCTTTGAGTTCATTCTTCTGCCAGCCACACCAAGGTGAGGACCCTGTAAAGGGTCGACCTCTAACCCCGGGAAGCTTTGCATCTGCCCAGTCACTGACCATCTAACAGCCACGTGGAGTCAATGACCATCTAACAGCCACGTGGACCATCTAACAGCGACTCGAGAAGATGGGGACTGAGGCCCAGGTCGGGAGCTCTGGGTCCCGTGTCCCCACCAGGGCAGCAGGCTGGACACTGGAGGGCGGTGGGCCTCAGAGATTCCTCCGCCCAGGGCCTTGGTTCCCTGACCTGATATGGAGGGCTCCAGCAGCTCCCGGACAGAAGACAGAAGAGCAAAGGTGCAAATGTCTCTTCTGGACCTTCCACGGGAGACCAAAGTCACAGGGCAGTCTGCAGCCACGAGGAGAGAGGCACGGCCACGGCCTCCCGCCCGCTCACTCCTCCGTGCTGTGTGTCAGCCTCGGGGCCACCCGGCCAGGTGTGGGATACAGAGGTCAGCCGTGGGCAGCGCTGCACGTGGGCAGCCCGTGTCCACAGGTGAACGCTGTTTACTGCAACGGGAGCGGAGGCAGGTGTGGAGCACGGCCACGGGACACCTGAGGGAAGGAGTCAGGGGACAAAGTCCACAGCTGACCATCTCCCTGACCTTGTCACTGTCAGACTGCTCAGGACCAAAGTGCCCCGCGCTCTGGTCACCTGGCATGTAGCTGGCAGGAACCGGTTCATCCGCTTTGCCCGATGCGTATTAAACACAAGCCAGACACACGCCAACGAGGATCATTTTCCACCCGCAAAACATCTGCTGCTGAGCACGGGGGCGCATGCCTGCAATCCCAGTACCTGGGAGGTGGAGACAGGAGGATTGCAGGTTCAAGGCCAGCCTCAGAAACTTAGCAACACCCTGTTTCAAAGTAAAAAATAAAATAAAATAAAAAGGGCTGGGGTGTAGCTTGGAGGTAGAACGCCCCTGGGTGCCATCCCCAGCAAAAATGGAAAAAGCCTCCCCTGAGACATTCCTGGGGTGAACCTTCCCACACCAGGCACGGCACCGTCGCCCTTTACAGAACATGGCTTTGCGGGTGCAAGGGTGATATCAATCCCACAGGCTCCCAGACCAACACCTGGGTCCTGGGGCTGCACAGTTTGGGGAAGTTGGTCGTGTCCAGTCCTGTCATTCAGGTAAGCCCCTGGGGGCAGACAGGACCCACCCTCTGGGCTGCATTAAATTTCCAGTTATGGGATTGGTGCAGAAGGGATTGGTGCAGACTCGGGGAGAGGCTGTGGCCCAGGGAAGACCTGTAGACAGGAGAGTCAGCGGTGTTGAAAGCAAAGGAGGCCGGGCGTGGTGGCGCACGCTTGTAATCCCAGTACTTGGGAGGCTGAGACAGGAGGATCCGGGTTCGCGGCCAGCCTCAGCTACTTAGTGAGGCCCTCCGCAACTTAGTGAGACCCTGTTTCAAAAGAAAGAATAAAAAATAGGACTGGGGGTGTATCTTGGAGGTAGAATGCCCCTGGGTTCAATCCCAAATTCTAAAAAAAAAAAAAAAAAAAAAAGCAAAGGAGATGCTGTGTAGGGTGTCAGCTCTGCGCTGGCACCTGGGCCAGTTACTACAGGGAAGGGACCTTGGAGATGTGCTGTGACAGTCAACAAAATCAGGCTGGGGGACACTGAGCAAGCGGCTGCTGAGCTGTGGCCTTCCTCTTCCAACTGTCCAACTGTCACTCCGATTATCACCCGCTCCCTGGAAAACCCCAAAGCCTGTTTCTCTGAGCAGAGACCATCTGCTTTTGTGCCCCATGATGGCACAGACAAACGCCCCAGTTTCCCCCCAAAGAGCCAAGGATGTCGGGCTGGGGAGAAGAAACTAGACTTAGAAATGAGCCAGGGTCTGGACCCAGGAAGGTCTAAACCCATAAGCAAGAAGGATGCAAAACTAGCCAGGAAACCAATACCTGGTCCAAACAGAACTCCTTACCTGACTTCCATGTTGTACCCAGAAACACTGAGACCTAAGACTCTCACTGACTTTGCTGAAGCGCTCGCTAATGCGCCACAAAACCAACTCAAATGACAATATGCCCCAAATAACACAACCTATCTTGTTTAGAGAAAGCATGTAAGATATAGACAGCAAAAGGATGGCAAAGGATAACGGTGAAGTGTGCTCTCTCCCCGCCTCCAGAATGCCAGAGAGCTCAGTGACCAACTCTATCACACTACTGAGTTGGGTCACTCAACACGGGTACACCAGCCCGTGACAAACCAAAGTGTGACAGCTAGCACGACGGGAGGGTGGCTTCCCCAACGGCCAGTCCAGGAAGACCGTGGAAACGACACCGCCACGTCTCTGCGTTTGCAATCCGAAGGGATCACTCTCGTGCATTGACTTTCCACTCCTGTAATATACCCATTGTCCAAGGCTCAGCGAGAGGAGGCCACGCTGTCCCAGTCGGACAATGGCTTTAAGTGACTTCAGGCAGAAAGTGAACTTTGTCTTCCTGTGGCCCGCTTCCTGTCATCCTTTGAGGATAATTATGTAAGTCCCCAAGATTGAGTGAAATACACTCAGACCAGCTCTTACCAGACAGTTCATAAAAGCACATATATTATAGATGCAAGACCGGGTGCCCACGGGATGGAAAAGATAAAAAACACCAAAATAAGGTCAACAGAATTAAAGAAAACACAGCACCCCTGAAGTGAGCGGGGAAAGATTCCTAGCATCATTTCTCTGTATTTGGGGGAAGAGCACAACGCAAGCTTCCCTCCCTGCACATCGGCCTCATCAGCTACACTGACACAATACAAAGATGCCAACGTGACGTACATCAAAACCATCCACCTCTGCTGCTGTAAACCCTTCACATTCAAGAGCCCTCCTCCCCTCCGCTTTAATATTGTATGAAGCTAAGTAGCTGATCTTACCAGAGCAGCATCAGGCTTGTGAACAAAAACCTGGGTGCCAGGGAGAAACAAGGTAACATTTTATAGATTTATGTTACCAGGCAACCTGGTCAGCCCTGGTCCCCAGCCAAGTCACAAAGATAAGACCATAAACTGGCTGAAATACTGGATTCCACATCTGCCGAAGACCATCTTTCCACTTGATGAGCCACCCATACAAGGAATCGAAAAATAAAATCACAAGCCATACGCAGCGGTGCATGCCTGTAATCCCAGTACTTGGGAGGCTGAGACAGGAGGATTGCAGGTTCAAGGCCAGTACACCTAACTTATAGAGACCCTGTTTCTATTAAAAAAAAAATGAAAAGGGATGGGGGTGTAACTTGGAGGCAGAATGTCCCTGGGTTCAATCACCAGTGAAAGAAAAAGAAAGAGAGAGAGAGAGAGAGAGAGAGAGAGAGAGAGAAAGCGCGCTACACTCAGCATGACACCAGCCTTCTGATACCGACAGCCATGAATGAACTTTGCAGTTAATACTACATGGGATTCCTCATCTTGACAATCCCTTATTTGCAAAATCTCTCATGGTTCTTAAAAGTGTCTAATATTCACTATCAATTTTAATGTTAATGCTTCTAATGAGGAATTTCTAAAACAGATTTCTTAACGCTCTCAAATGGGTGGTGACAGCTTTGGAGCGGAATCCCCCAGCCCCCAGGTCTCTGCAGCCAGCTTCCTCAGCATGCTCCAGCACATGGGCTTTCCCGAGTCCCCTTCTTTCCACATAAAAGAATGAGGAGCCTTCCGGGCTCCAAGAGAGTGGCTCCTTGGGATCACACCACCGGGGCCACTCAGTCCAGCTGCCATGGAAAACAACCTCTACAGAGGAAGGAGAGAACAATGTTCCCTACCTCCTTTCTATCCCTTTTCTATTTCTGAACCAAATCTGAACTAGATTGTGGCCAACATATGACACCAACTTCGGAGTGTGGGAATAACCGGATTTCAGTTTCACCGCCTTCTGGCAGGGCTCCTCGGGTTATTTTTAGCAATCTTAAATTGCCTTATTTTTCTTTCTTTTCTTTTCCTTTTTCCTTTTTCTTTCTTTCTTTCTTTTCTTTCTTTTTTTAAGGAAAGAATAGGGAGAAGAGTCCAGGCCAAAGGAAGTCAGCATCCTGACATGTGGCTCCCGGCCCAGACCACCCAGCCCGCGGCCGCGGAACGCCGGGAGCGCGCGGCGTGGGAGCCCTACGCACACTCCGGGGGCTGCGTCTGGAGGCCAGCACCCCCAAGTTCCCATTCGCGTGCTCTGACTACGCAGCCAGACAAAGACCAAGTTCCCCGGCCCAGGCTCCAGACCGCTGAGCACCTAGTCTTCCCAAAGGAGGCCCACTCCTGCCCAGGGAGACCCAGCCGCCGTGGAGCGAGACCCCTGGCGTGGCCCCGGCGCGATCCCGGTCCCCCCGCATCGCCCCCGCTGCCTCCCGCGCCCCGGGCCCCGCCGGCCCCTCCCGGGCCCGCGGCTGCAGACCCCCGCGCCTGCACCCGCCCAGCCCACCGCCCCGCGCCGCCCGGCCCCCCGTGCGCCCGCCCGGCCCCCCGTGCGCCCTCCCGGCCCCGCTACCCACCGGGTCCCGCCGCGGCGGCCCGATTCGCGCCGGCTCCCCGAGCCGCCACTGTCGCCGCCGCCGCCGCCGCTGCCAACAGTGAGGCGCGGCGGGGCGGGGACAGCGGCGAGGCCCGGCCCCCGGCCCGCCCCCGGCCCGCCCGGCCTCCGCCCAGCCCTCCCGGGCAGCCTCTGCGCGCCCGGCCTCCAACCCCGGCCCTGCGCCCCGACCCCGGACCCCGCGCACCCCCAACCGGGGAAAGGAAGGCCACCCCTGCACGCTGCGCGCACCCTTCGGCGTGCATGTTTTTCCTCCTGGGGAGAGGAAGGAGCAGCGCCCCCCAGGTGGCCCTGGGAACCCTCCTCCAACGCGGGATCCTCCCTCTCGGGGCTCCTGGGGAGAGGGCGCCCGAGCCCCCGGGCCTGGAGGTGGACGAACCGGAGCCCCGCGCCGAGAACCCGGCGCCCCCACCCCGCCAGGCCGCGCCACCGGAGCCGTCCCGGGGCACCCGATGGGGCGCAGCGGGACACTTGTCGCCCTGCAGAACTGAGGCGGGCGGGGCCCGCTGGGACCCCGCGGGGGACACGGCGGAGGGAAAACGCGTCTTTATGCAGGGGTGTCGCTCCTGGTCCCGCGGGCGCGCTCGCCTGGGCGGCCCGAGAGTCCGGGGTCCGCGCCGCCCCGCCCCGCGCCCTGCCCAGCACGCCGCCCCTCTTCGCGCGCGTGGTCCCCGCCCCGCCGGATGTTGACCGCGTCGCCTAGCAACGAGAGATGGCGGAGCCGGGCGACCCAGCTGGCGGGTAAGCGGGGCCGAGCGGACGGCGGGTCTCGGAGCTGCCAGGCTGCGCTCCTCCGCCGTCCGCCCCTGCGTCGCCCCTTCACCTCCAAGCCCCGTTTCTCCTGCCTCTGTCCCTTGTTCCCCCTCCTCCACCTTCTGGGGGGGGGGCTTTAGACCCTCCCCATCCATCGCCCACCCAAGCCCGTCTCTCACCTCCTGTCCTTTGTCCTCTCCTACCTCCCTCTTCCCCTACTCCAAGCACTAGCCTCTCTCTAAGATCCCGGGCGCCCTCGGTAACCATGGCAACCACCGTGCTTGGCCATCCAGCTGCAGAGCTGGGAGCAGGTCTGTGGGATGCTGCCCCGACAAGACAATACACTGGGGACACTCCCTGTGACCCGAACCTCGCCTCCTGCAAGAGTCCCCAGCCACCGGCTTGGGGTGGGGGACAGGTGGTCCCCCGCAGCGTCAGCGCTGTCCCTGCCCAGCGCTTTTACTGAGCTACCTAGAGGGGGTGGTCAATAAAGATGAGCCACCCACCAGCGCTCTGCTCTTATATACTGTGTGAAAGGACTAGGAAGGGGTGGTGGCACACGCTTGTAATCCCAGTATTTGGAAGGTTGAGACAGGAGGATCGCAGGTTCCAGGACGGCCTCAGCTACTTAGTGAGGCCCTCCGCAATATAGTGAGACCCTGTTTAAAAAATAATAATAATAATAAACAAAAAATAGGGCTGGGGGTGTAGCTAGGAGGTAGAATGCCCCTGGGTTCAATCCCCAGTTCTGCAAAAAAAAAAAAAAAGGATAGGAACTATTATAAAGAATTTGACCTTAAACTGGGCATGGTGGCGCACGCTTGTAATCCCAGTACTTGGGAGGCTGAGACAGGAGGATCCGGGTTCACGGCCAGCCTCAGCTACTTAGGGAGGCCCTCCACAACTTAGTGAGACCCTGTTTCAAAATAAAGAATAAAAAATAGGGCTGGGGTGTAGCTCAGAGGTAGAATGTCCCTGGGTTCAATCCCTAGTATCGCAAAAAAAAAAAAGAATTTGACCTTAAACACTTCTGTATTGCTTCGTACTTAAAAAAAAAAGCTAGATCTATATGTACTGAGATGAAAAGATTTACAGGTTAAATCAAATAAGAAGATGACTAAATGTAAAACGATTGCTATAGTGTGATCACTAATGGGGTGGGGGGTAACGTGTATAGAAAAAAATCTAAAATGATGCAGGAATGCCCTACATCACTTACTATTACCAGGGGTTATCTTGGGAAGGAGCAGGAAAATCACAAAGGTTTCCATTTATCACACATATCTGTATTAGTTTGTTTTTTTAAAAAAAAAAAAGTATTTAAGGCTGGTGCACGCCTGTAATCCCAGTACTTGGGAGGCTGAGACAGGAAGACGGCAGGTCTGAAGCCAGCCTCAGCAAATTCAGTGAGGCTTGCATCAACTTAGCGAGACCCTGTTTCCAAATAAAAAATAAAATAGGGCTAGGGGTGTAGCTGAGAGGTAGAATACCCCTGGGTTCCATTCCCAACACCACAATAAATAAATAAATAAATAAATAAATAAATAAATAAATAACTTGTACTTTCAGTAAGCCAAAAATATTTGGAACGTAAATCATGGTGTTCTTGTACCACTGAGCGGCTCACAGTCTCAGAGCGCTGGTCCTTTCTGGTGCAACCTTCTCTGGTGTGTATTTCTTGTCCTCAGCTTCATCCCAGACCCGGTACAGTTACGGTGACTTTTCTGGGGTGACCTCATCACAATGTCCCTTTCACGTTTCTATAGTTGTATTTTTCATTCATTCTCAGAGCTGTGGGCCCTGGACCACGTAAGAAGCCTGGCCTAGTGATAGACAAAGTCCTGGCCAGCAGCCTAGTAAATAGATACGCAGAATTCGGGAGATGATGTGTGCCAACTCTGTTCAACTGTTTCTCTGCAACCAGGTCTCCCCCCGAAAGCAAATTGGATTTGGAAGGAGAGGAGGAACCAGAAGGCCATGCGGTAAGGCTCCCTCTGGGGAGAGTAAGTCGGGGCTCGTACCCCTAGGAGGTAAAGGAGTTGGGACTTGCTCCAGTCCTTTCTCCTGGCACCAGGACAGGCTTGATTCAGGTGCAGATAAACTCATTTTCCCCCTACCTCATTTTAAAGGGCCTGCAATTAGAGCCAGGTGTGGTGGCGCTCGCTTGTAATCTCAGTACTTGGGAAGCTGAGACCGGAGGATCCAGGTCTGCGGCCAGCCTCAGCTACTTAGTGAGGCCCTCCGCAACTTAGTGAGACCCTGTTTCAAAATAAAGAATAAAAAATCGGGCTGGGGGTGTAGCTCAGAGGTAGAATGCCCCTGGGTTTAATCCCCATACTGCAAAAAAAAAAAATAAATAAATAAATAAATAAATAAAGTGTCTGCAATTAGGAATGTCAAAGATATCCAACTCTTGGGTTGCCCTGAATTTTCCAGAATTCATTTCCTATAATGAAGTATGCAACCTGATTATGAAAAACAAAGTAGATAAAGCTAGAAACAGACTCTCTTAGTGCTGCTAAGACATGCGTAAATGTGTTTGCCCATCAGGGTAATCACGTGACTAAGATAACCCCTCACCCGATCCTTTCTATTTTGTGTCCGGCTTTTTCCCTGACACCCTGTTGCAGGTGTCACCGCAGGAGGAGGACGGTGAAGAGCCGGTGGGTGACTTGGACAAAGGGCAAATCCCACCGGGAGGTGAAGAGGAAATCGAAGGGATGGCCTCCGCTGAAGGGGAAATAGCCCAGCCCCATGAAGAGGAGCCGACCATGGAAGGGGAAAGAGAATTCCCGGAGGAAACGGAGTACGAGGGCGACTTGTATTCTGATTCGGACTTCACATCCCCGGAGGGACAAGTCAGCTTTGTGGAGCTCCCATTCTCAGACAGCATGCCTGGAGAGCAGCCATTAGAACTGAGGGGGGCCGTCTCCACACAGCAAGGCCCAGACCCATCCCAACCAGCAGGCCGCCGCAGCCTGGTGAGTGGCCCCGCATTTTGTGTGGGGCAAGGGTCTCCCAGGTCACATGGCTCACCGCCCTAAGCGAGGGACTTAAAGATACCTATCACTCAAATCTGCAATCCCTGTTAGGAATTTCTTAGCAAACTCGGGTCTCAGAATCTACTTTCCTATGCTGAGAGACCCTGAACTCCTCTTCAGTGTTCCCAAACCCAAGGTTGGTGACATTCCACAGCCACCAGCCACGTGATAGCATCCGGATCTTCCAAAGCACCATGGTCCAATACGGTGGCCCCGGGTCAGATGGGGTCATGTGCTCATTTCAAGAGCACTTGACCAGGGAAAGCCCGCAGAGTGCTGTGTGCATGTATCACTATGTATCACTATGAACTGCATTGTGATGTGAGACCATAATGCACCCATAAAAGCATTAATAAAAAGAGCACTTGAAATATAGCTAGCAAGGAGGAAATTAATTTTTAATTTTTTTTTGTGGTACCGGGGATTGAACCCAGGGGCATTCTACCTCCAAGCTCCACCCCCAGCCCTGTTTTTTATTCTTTATTTTGAAACAGGGTCTCACTAAGTTGCAGAGGGCCTCACTAAGTAGCTGAGGCTGGCCGCGAACCGGATCCTCCTGTCTCAGCCTACCAAGTACTGGGATTCCAAGCATGCACCACCATGCCCGGCATATATATAATTTAGTATTATTATTATTTAAAACCCAAAACAGCCCCAGCACTACAAAAACAAACCAACAAAAGTCAAAACAAGCCAGGTATTCAGCTTTCCTGATTTTTTTTTTTTTTTTTTTTGGTACTGGGGATTGAACCGAGGGCCTTGCACATGCTGGGCAAGCACTCCACCACTGAGCTCCAGCCCCAGCCAGAGCCAGCTGTTTATATTGAAGGAAGACGTTTTCTTGTAACATTCCACCGAAGATGAGTGGTTGCTGGGAGCAGAGGCTCCGCAGCATGCTTCTCTGGAGAGCGTGCTGGGGACCTGGATCCAGCCTCCAGCAGATCCGCTCATGTCCACAGGCCCAGCCCGATCCTGTGTGCTGCTCCGCCTAGCTACAGGTGTAGACGATGGACAAAGGCCACTCCCAGAATCTTAGGGGGCGGGCTAGACGTTTTCTATCCCGACCGTTTGCGAAAGCCAAATATTCTTTATATCCAAGTGATTTTCTATTGCTTTAACAATGATGTTGAATGTTGAACAATGGAATGAATTGAAATCAAATACCTTCTCCGTGGCGATTGGGCCCTTGTATTAGTCAGCCTTTTGCCGCTGTAATGAAATACCTGACACAGGCTACGGATGAAAAAGAAGAGGTTTAAGCCAGGCGCAGTGGCGCACGCTTGTAATCCCAGTACTTGGGAGGCTGAGACAGGAGGATCCGGGTTCGCGGCCAGCCTCAGCTACTTAATGAGGCCCTCTGCAACTTAGGGAGACCCTGTTTCAAATAAAGAATAAAAATAGGACTGAGGGTGCAGCCTGGAGGTAGAATGCCCCTGGGTTCGATCCCCAGTACTGAAAAAAAAGAGGTTTATTTATCTTGAAGTGTTGGAGGCCAAAAGCAGACATGGCGGAACACGGGCTGTGTGGTGAGGACCAGCCGTTGGCCAATGGCATAGCTAGCAGCAGAGTGAACGTGCGCAGGAGCGAGCAGAACCCGGCTAGTGTCCTGACGCAGAGAGAGTAGGAGGCGCCAGTCTCATTCCTTTTATAACAGCCCGTCAGCAAAGCACAAGGGGTCCCATGAACCAGGCAGGGTGGCGTACGCTTGTAATCCTAGCATTGGGAGGCTGAGACAGGAGGATCACAGGTTTGACGACAGCCTCAGCAAGTAGTGAGACTCTCATCAACCTAGCGAGACCCTGTTTCAAAATAAAAATAGGACTGGGGGTGTAGCTTGATGGTAGAATGCCCCTGGGTTCAATCCCCTGTACCACAAAAAAGGGGTGCCCATGAGAACTGCCTTAGGAGAGCACCCCCAGGGACCAAAGGACCTCCCGCTAGGCTCCACCTCTTAAAGATCCCATCACATCGCCATAGCAGCGTCCTGGGGCCCACACCGCCACTCATCTTTGGGGAGACCCAAGTGAACCACAGCCTGCTCACACCAGCCCTCGTTGATCAGTGTTGGCTGTTCTCGCCGTAGACGAAACTCGAAAAGGATTCCCAGAAGATCTTTCCCATGGGGACTCAGCACCGCTTCAGGCTGAGCCGAGGGAGCAGCAGCATGGCGTCCTTGGACGCAGACGAGCTCACCATGAGCACCGAGGAGACCCCTGTGCAAGAGCCAGGTACCCCAGCACCCCTGGGCCATCCCGGCTACGAGATAGGCCACTCCCACAACCCTTCTGTGCAGGTGAGACCCCACAGTCGACACCTGTTACCTTGCTTCCTGTAGTGATAGGAGACTGAAGATAAAAATATTGCCAGCAAGATGGGCGTGGTGGCACATGCCTGTTATCCCAGTACTCCGGAGGCTGAGATAGGAGGATCTCAGGTTTGAGGCCAGCCTCAGCAATTTAGCAAGACCCTGTTTAAAAGTAAAATAAGCTGGGCGTGGTGGCGCATGCTTGTAATCCCAGTACTTTGGGAGGCGGAGACCGGAGAATCCGGGTTCGCGGCCAGCCTCAGCTCTCTTTGTCTCTCTCTCTCTCTCTCTCTCTCTCTACTTAGTGAGGCCCTCTGCAACTTCGTGGGACCCGGTTTCAAAATAAAGTATAAAAAAATAGGGCCGGGGGTGTAGCGCGGAGGTAGAACACCCCTGGGTTCAATCCCCGGTACCGCAAAAAAAAAAAGTAAAATAAATAAATAAATAAATAAAGGTGGGCGTGGTGGCACATGCTTGTAATCCCAGTACTCAGAAGGCTGAGACAGGAGGATCACAGGTTTGTGGGTGAGGCCCTCTGCAACTTAGTGAGACCCTGTTTCAAAATGAAAAAAAATAGGGCTGGGGGCATAGCTCAGAGGTAGAATACCCCCGATTTCAATCCCCAGAACTATACACGCACGCACGTGCACGCGCGCACACACACACACACACACAATTATATATATATATATGTATATGTCTATGTCAGCAGATACGGATGACATTTATGGAATGTTTCCTCCGTTTTATCTCATTTAGTCCTTACACTAAGTCCACCGGGTAGGAACCGTTCTCCACTGTATATAGACAAGCACTCTGAGAGTCATTCAGTAACTTAGCCAGTGGCAGAGCAGGATCTTAATCCAGAGCCCGCGAGGCCCCAACTCCAGGCCCGTGTGACAGCACCCCTTCCCATGCACCTGTGTGCTAGTGTGAAAGGTCTGCCCGGCACGCCTGTTCTCACTTGGCTCCGTTCTCCCTGCATCGTGGACACAGGGAGCAGATCAGGACCTTACTGATTCCCTCGGATTTGAACACAAGAATTGTCTAGCCCTCAACACCTCACGGTATTCATCAGTGACGAGAAAATAGCACTTGTCTAACCCAGCACAAAACAGAACGGGGGTCTCCACCCCACATGGATAGAAAAGCTGTAACTAGGGCCTCGTTTATCATTTTACTCTTTTTTTTCAATCCTATCAGCTGTATCTCCCTTAAAAAGAGCCCAAATTCACTCCATTAGCAACAGCCTCTCTCTATTTACTCTGTATATATAACTATCTACAAAATAAAGTACCCCCTCAGCCAGGCTCAGTGATACACACCTGTAATCCCAGTACTTGGGAGGCTGAGACAGGAGGATCGCAGGTTCAAGGCCAGCAGCAGCAACTTAGACCCTATTTTGGAAAAAAAGGGGGGGCTGGGGGCATAGCTCAGAGGGAGAATGCCCTTGGGCTCAATCCCCAGTACTGCAAAAAATAAAATAAAATAAACAATAAAGTGTCCTCTCTTCCACCTTTAAAATGTGACCCTTTCTGAGGAACATGTCGGACGCATGAATGGGGGTGACCGTCAGTGACTTCTGGCCCTCAGGCGTCTGGGCAGCTTTCCTTCGCTGAGACTCCCCCTGGGCACAAGGGTTAAGCGTCTCTCCGTTAACTCCTTGGATGTTTGACCCTTCGCCAGAGGGCCCCCGGGAGGAGCCAGACGCCCACCCTCGGGAGGGCGCCCAGACGGCGTTCCTGGACCGGATCCAACAGCTGAGCCCCAACGAAGAGACCCCGGCGGACAGGGTGGAGTCGGAGGGGAGCGACGATGCAGACGAGCCGTCCCAGCTGGTGGTTTTGGATCCACACCACGTAAGAAACTGTTCCTGGGTCCTGCCTTCACCCCGCGCAGGTGAATGGTGACTCAGTCTCCTGCCCTCTGCCCGCCCCCCCCACCCCCGTGCCGTGACCCCGGCTCCGGGCCTGCGTCTGCACTCTGGGCCTCCTGCCCCATGACGTGTGTTCTTCTAGGCTCATGTACCAACGCGTGCCCCTCCCAACCTCAGCTCTGCTGACGGGGGAGGTCAGACCATCCTCTGCGGGGAGCCCACCCTGGGCCCCACAGGATGTTCACCAGCATCCCTGGCTCCACCCACCCCAGACCAGCAGCACTCCCCCATCCTACCTGGTGACTACCCCAAATGCCCCCAACTGTGCTGGAGGTTGCAGGGTGGGGTGGGGGCAGAGTCACCCCCCCCCAGAGCCACTGCCTTGGTCGTACCAACCAGACTGTACTTCCTTGTCCCGTTCCCCTGGCAAACGGCACAGGTCAATTTTGACTTGAGCAAAGGGTTTGTAAAGCTGTGGGGCTCCAGGGAGCTGCAGCAAGGAGCCCCGGGTGAGCTGGGGAAGTTCCTTGAGCACTCGTGTGATGATGACATCCTGGCCACCGCTCATCCCCACCCTGCCACCCCTGGGAAAACCAGGACCACCTCAGCTCACCGTCCTTTTGCCAAAAAAATGCACTCAGTTCTTCAGTGCCCGGGTGAGACCGTGAGGGGCCTTGACGCTGTGGCTTCCAGAGTCCGAGCGAGTCCCAGGAGCCCCCAGTGTGGACTTTGTCCCGGTGTCCCCTCACCACACACACAGAGGGAGAGGCAAGAGACACCTGGACTCAGCCCCGCACGGGCCAGGAGTAACTGCTCCCGGCTTTCCATCGTTTCAGCCCCTGATGGTGAGATTCCAGGCTGCCCTGAAGAGCTACCTGACCCGGCAGATAGACAAGCTGAGCCTGGAACTCCGGGAGCTGGTGCGTATCCGTCCAGTCCCCCACCCAGGCTGGGCGCCGCTTCCTGTGACCCTCTCTCTCTTTCCC
This sequence comes from Glis glis, assembly GCA_004027185.1. Lineage (NCBI taxonomy): Eukaryota > Metazoa > Chordata > Mammalia > Rodentia > Gliridae > Glis > Glis glis. Next base: position 13,407 of record PVJS01019355.1, on the reverse strand, counting down.
GTGCAGAACGTGGCCACCAAGCAAAGCCAAGCGCAGCGGCAGGAGCTGGGCGTGAATCTCTACGGGGTGCAGCAGCACCTGGCCCAACTGCAGATGCAGCTGGAGAAGAGCCACGACCGCCACTCCATCGCCGCCTGCGAGCGGAGGCAGAAGGAGGAGGAGCTGCAGGAAGCGCGCGCGCTCTACACCAAGACCTGCGCCACCGCCAACGAGGAGCGCAAAAAGCGTAAGGCATCCTGCACCCGGGCCATCAGTCCCCACATGCCCCTCACCCTATTGCAAGACCCTGAGGGGTTCCCACCTTTTCCTGAAAGAAAGTCCCATCAATATCTTTTTTTTTTTATACTGGGGATTGAACTCAGGAGCATTCTACCTCTCAGCTACACCCTCAGCCCTTTTTATTTTTAGTTTGGAAACAGGGTCTCAGTAGGTTGCTGAGAGTCTCACTACGTGGCTGAGGCTGGTCTTGAACCTGTGATCCTCCTGTCTCAGATTCCCAAGTACTGGGATTACAGGCATGCGCCGCTAGGCCCATCAATATCTTAAAAGGCATTTAACTGGGCAAAGCAGCAAAGATGGAGGTGAGGATAGTACAAGACTTGGGTGTAGAGTCTCAAAAGCGGGGAGGGAGGTAGAGGGGCCCCAGAGCTGCAAAGGTAAGTCCAGAAGGGCAGGAGCACAGAGCAGAGCAGGCAGGGTTTAAGTCGGTGGCAAGGGGCAGGAAGCCATGCTGACATGCATCAAGGATGTGAGCGGCGGCTTGATGGGACATTAGGTGGCTTTGGATCAGGCGAGACAGGAGGGCACCTTACATGCAACACTCCTCCTGCAGCAGCGCCCTTGCCTGAGCACAGGGTGCAGGTAGAAGAGGGTAGCTGCCTCCTGCTGAGGCCACCCGCCACACTGTGGGTCTTTGTGGGACCTGTAATCTCCAACTTTGTTTGTCAACTCTGTTACTAGTGCAATAGGGAAATAACCTAAAAGAATCTGGAAGAAAACAGAATCATGCATATATCCGTCCATTCTGGAAAGAACCATTTTGAGCCCCGAGGAAGGCAGGAGCCGTTTCCAGACTTCTCCAGCTTCTCTTTCTGTTCCATGCTGCTGGCACAGAGAGCTACTGGCCACACTGCTTGGGTCACAGTTCTGGAGGCTGGGAAATCCAAGATGCAGGGGTGGCATCTCTTGCGTGTGGAAGGGCAAAGAGAGGGCAGAGAGAGCTAGAGAGGGGAACCTGGCAGCCCCAGGCCCTTTACACGGCAGGAACCCATCCCGAGGGGGGATGACTGTCAGGCGCCACCTCCCAGCACTGTTGGCTTGGGGACAAGGTGTCTGGCACACGCTTTGGGGGACACATTCAAACCATTGCATTTTTCAAGGACCTCTCCCCAGTTACTATTGCGGTAACTCTGGCGGACGATCTACTCCGTGGTTCCTGCCACGGAAGGTCACTGCACCTGACAAAACAGTCTATGGTCCCCAGCCACAGAAGGTCACTGCGTCAAGCAGCTTCCTGACAAAACAGTCTATGGTCCCCAGCCACAGACGGTCGCTGCCCAGACAGCTTCCTGAAGTCTGTGGATCCTGCCACAGACGGTCGCTGTGTCAAGCAGCTTCCTAACAATGGTCTTCTCGCACGAAACAACACGAAGTCTAATATGGTAATTTGCAAAATAGTTATATTTAATAATCAGGGGGTCGGGGAGGAGATAGAGATGGCAAATTCTCCCGTCCATCTGTAGCCAGCACCTTGTTTTTATAGACACTTTAGACAAGGCATCATAAAAGTTAATTGAACAGAGATTAGCAATTATCTCAGGTTTCGGTAAGGATTAATCAAACAGGGATCAGCAATTATGTGGCAAGCCTAGGGGAAGGAGGGATTGACCATTAGCACCTTGAAGATTACACCAGGTCCCTTGGAATGTGTCCGTTTGCGGACAGATCCCACCCAGCCAAATACCATGTATCCAAACTGGGCTGGTCCAAGATGATAATCTCAGTGTGCTTCTAAGACAGGTCTCGGCCCTCAACAAGTTACCTCCAAGTTAACAGAAAACTCAGAACAGGAATAGCGTGTCATCCACGGTGAAGCCGGAGAGCCTTGCGCTCTGCGTGTACCAGAACTTGGACCACGCTGGAGGAGGACAGTGCCCCAGCCCCAGCCCCTCCGCCCCTGCAGCGAGGCCGGGCAGTGTGGAGCCGGAGCAGCGTGCGGGGCTCGCGGGGGGTGGGGGGCTTCTGGGAAGATCAGACACCTTCGTGGACCTCGTGTGATTTGGACAGGGTGTGAGCAGGCAGCACCAGATCTTTCTCCCCTCTCAGCTCCGAAGGATTCGGTTGACCGTCCCCACCCTGACCTCGGGACTGCTGCCACAGCACTGTCCCTTAGATTCCCCTGAGGATGTTCTCTGTCACCTGCCCCATCTGGGAGGGAGCAGAGCCCAGCGGTCACTCAGCCTTCATATCCAAGTGTGAGTCCCCAACAGGCCCCAGGGGCTGGACGGGCGGAGCCGACGCAGAGAGCTGAGGAGCACGCGCCAGCGGGACGCTGAGCGAGGTTTCTGAGTACACGGCGGCGTTGTGGATGAGCAGGAAGAATGAGAATGAAGGGTTAGGGAACATGATACCTGGAATTTTAAAAGATAACCATTGCTGGGCATGCTGGCGCACACCTGTAATCCCAGTACTTGGGAGGTTGAAGCAGGAGGATCACAGGTTCAAGGACAGCCTCAGCAAGTAGTGAGACTCTTATCAACCTAGTAAGACCCTGTTTCAAAATAAAAAATAAAAATCAGGCTGGGGGTATAGCTCGGAGGTAGAATGGCCCTGGGTTCCATCCCCAGTACCAAAAAAAAAAAAAGGATAACCATCACACACACACACACACACACACACACACACACACACACACACACACTGAGCTAATGGATACTGTTGAAGCTGAACTTGTGAACTAAAAAGGCCAGTTTGAGGAATCCTCCTCAGGATGGACAGCAAACTTCAAATAAGGGACATTTTGAGGAGGCGGCAGATGTAGGAAGTCACTGTCTGTAAGAAGGACCTCGAGGAAGTGGGGGAGCATGACCAGTGATGCATGGGACAGGGCAGGAGATCGGGGACAGAGCTCTGGAGGCTCCTGGACGGCCAGCCGAGTTGACGATAAACCTGCACGGACACAGCTGGTGACATCGTCAAGTTGCAAAGGCAGAAGAAAAGATCCTGCCGGCTCCAGGCGAGAAACCAGGCTGCCGCCAGAGAGGCAGCGCCGCAGCTGCCCCCGTGCTGCTCTTGGGCCAGGTCGCCACAGCTGAACCCCCCCAGCCAACCCGGGCTTCTTGTTTATCTGTTCTGAGAAGGGCCAGGAGGGTTAGTGTCTTTTTTTTTTTTAAGGCGTCTAAACCATTTTAAGTTATAGCAAGGGTGGGGAGCTGCAGGTCTTAAATAGCAGTGGTCCCTATAATCCCAGGACTTGGGAAGCTGAGACACGAGGATTGTAAGGTCCACCCAGCCTTGGCAACTAAGCAAGACCCTGTTTCAAAATAAAAAGGGCTGGTCGCGGGTGGTGGTGCACGCTTGTAATCCCAGTACTTTGGGAGGTGGAGACCAGAGGATCAGGGTTCGCGGCCAGCCTCAGCTCTCTCTCTCTCTCTCTCTCTCTCTCTCTCTCTCTCCCTGTCTCTCTCTCTCTCTCTCTCTCTCTCTCTCTCTCTCTACTTAGTGAGGCCCTCCGCAACTTCGTGAGACCCGGTTTCAAAATAAAGTATAAAAAATAGGGCCAGGGGTGTAGCTTGGAAGCAGAACGCCCCTGGGCTCAATCCCCGGTACCGCAAAAAAAAAAAAATAAAAAAAAATAAAAAGGGCTGGGGTGTAGTTTGGAGGTAGAATGTCCCTGGGTTCAATCCCCAGTACCCCCACACACACACGTGCATGCACACACACACACACACATACACATGTACACACCCATATACACATGCACACATACACACGCACACACGCATGCACATACACACACACATGCACAGATGCACGCACACATATACACATACATATGTACACACATGCACACACACGCGCGCTCGCACACACATGCATGCACACACATACACATACACACATGCACACACATGCACGCACACACACACACGAGTCAGTTCCTCGGGGTTTGGTCTCTTCCGGGAACATGAAATAAAAATCTGTTATCGAACTCTGAGTGGGGACAGAAAGCGCTGCCACTTGGAGACCCAGCCCTGGGTTCAGGCCACCCCGGCCACGTCAGCAGTCAGCAGGGAAATTGAGTGGCGCTCAGCCTGCACTTCACGCTCCAGGTCCCTCCAGGGGATTCAGGTCTGCGCCTTCACTGGCTGACTTTTTTTTTTGCGGTACTGGGGATTGAACCCAGGGGCATTCTACCTCCGAGCTACACCCCCGGCCCTATTTTTTATTCTTTATTTTGAAACAGGGTCTCACGAAGTTGCGGAGGGCCTCACTAAGTAGCTGAGGCTGGCCGCAAACCCGGATCTTCCGGTCTCAGCCTCCCAAGTACTGGGATTACAAGTGTGCGCCACCACGCCTGGCTCACTGGCTCACTTTTAACTGGAGAGAAGTCTGTACAGGCCTCATATCCTTAGACCAGGGAGCATTGCTAACATGTGGCGGGAGGTGGGACCAATTTGTGGACATGGATTACATATGTTTCTATCTCTTTTCTCTCTCCGATTACACTGTAAATCCTTTGATGGCAAGGCCTGGGTCTCTGTAGTTTAAATGCAGTCCCCAGCCCCACCCGGGGACGGCTTAGGGAGGAGGGTGCTGCCCCCACCCAGGCCTCGGGAAGCCTGGTGGTGCTGACGGCCTGTCCCTCGCAGTGGCGGTCCTGCAGAAGGAGCTGGAGAGCTTGGCCCTGCACCTCTTCTACATGCAGAACATCGACCAGGACGTGCGCGACGACATCTGCGTGATGAAGCAGGTGGTGAAGAAGGCCGAGGTCGAGCGGATGCGCGCAGAGGTCGAGAAGAAAAAGCAGGTATTCTGCAAGTTCCGCGGGGTTTTTTTGTTTGTGTGTTGGTCGGTTGGTTTTTTGTTGTTGTTGTTTTGTGGTACTAGGGATTGAACCCAGAGGCATGGTACCTCTGAGCTACACCCCCAGCCCATTTTCTTTCTTTTTTTTTTTTTTGAAACAGGGTCTCTCTAGGTTACTGAGAGTCTCACTATTGCTGAGGCTGGTTTCAAACCTGTGGTCCTCCTGACTCAGCCTCCCAAGTACTAGGATTACAGGCATGTGCCACCACCATGCCCGTGTCCACACATACTTAGCTATCACTGAACCGCTGATTTTTCTTTCTTTTTTTTTTTTTTTTTTTTTTGCAGTACCGGGGATTAAACCCAGGGGCGTTCTACCTCCGAGCTACGCCCCCGGCCCTATTTTTTATACTTTATTTTGAAACCGGGTCTCACAAAGTTGTGGAGGGCCTCACTAAGTAGCTGAGGCTGGCCCAGCCCTATTTTTTTATCCTTTATTTTGAAACCAGGTCTCATGAAGTTGCAGAGGGCCTCACTAAGTGGCTGAGGCTGGCCATGAACCTGTGATCCTCCTGTCTCAGCCTCCCAAGTACTGGGATTACAAGCGTGCACCACCACGCCCGGCGCTGAACCTCTGATTTTTCAAACAGACGTTCAGCTTTCCACTCTTGTGAAAACGCTGTCACCAGGAGGCCGTGGGGGCCCTGGCCGCGGTGACCCGGTCGAGGGCTGCTGGTGGGGCGCTGTCCTCAGGCATGCCTGGGTCTCTGCTGAGCATCTCCTTCCGTTTCCCAGGACTTGTTTGTGGACCAGCTCACCTCGCAGATTCACCAATTGGAAGAAAACATCTCTCTGTTCGAGGCTCAGTACCTCGCCCAAGCGGAGGACACCCGGATTGTAAGGAAAGCGGTGAGCGAGGTAAGAGCAGCCCCACAGCCGGTGGCAGAAGTCCCGCCAGTGCCCTGGGCTGACAGGTTTACCTGGGCTGGGACCATGAATACCGCAACCTGCCGGGTCCCATGCCAATCAGCCGGCTGCTTAGGTGCAGAGCCGGCCCTGCACATCTGCCCGCCTCCTGAGGCGGCTGAGGCGGCTGAGGACCCCCGGCATCCCCGCGGGGTCCGGTAGACACTGCAGTTGCTGGTCAGTGGGCGCCTCTCTGCTCCGGGTGGCAGAAGGGAGCAGAGGGGAGCCGACGTGTAGAAGCCACTCGCTCAGCACCAGGAACCAAAGTGACCGCGACTGTTCTTTAAATCTGTCAGTCACCATCTGCGTTCACGTGTGCAGGAATGGCACAGAAGAGACAATAAGGTCTTACAGAAATCAAGAAAAGAGGACTTGCCGGGCACGGTTGCACATGCCTGTGTGAGACAGGAGGAGGATTGCAGGTCCAAGGCCGGCCTCAGCAACTTAGCAAGACCCTCAGCAACTTAGACTGTTTCAATAAAAAACTAAAAAGGGATGGGGGTGCCAGGCATGGTGACGCACGCCTGTAATCCCAATACTTGGGAGGCTGAGACAGGAGGATCGCAGGTCCGAGGCCAGCCACAGCAACTTAGTGAGACCCTGTTTCCAACTAAAAAATAGAAAGGGCTGGGGATAGCCGGGTGTGGTGGCGCATGCCTGTAATCCCAGTACTTGGGCGACTGAGACAGGAGGATCACAGGTTCGAGACCAGCCTCAGCAACTTAGTGAGACTCTGTTTCCAAATAAAAAATAAAATAGGGCTGGGGGTATAGCCCAGAGGTAGAATGCCCTGGGTTCATTCCCCAGCACCAAAAAAAAAAAAAAAGAAAGAAAACAGGCCTCTTTTGGCTCGTGGTTCTGGTCCAAGGTCAAGGGGCCGTGTCTGCAGCTGGCCCTCTTGCAGTCAGAGCCCCAGGCAGCGCAGGGCATCATGTGATGAGAACAGGGAGCGGGAGAGCCCCTGCCAGGCTGGACTTAGAGATGAAAGCTCTTCAGATAAACCATCGACCTATCCTTCTGTCCATGAGGGCGGAGCCCGGCCTCCTGTTGAAAGTCCGAAGCCGGCCGTGCACATCTGCACACCTGGCCTGCCTCTTGCTCTCTCACCGTGGAGACGAAACGTCAGCACGAGCTGGGAGGCTTGGCGGGTGTGCGGAGGCTTGGACGGCCCCTCAGGACCCTGTGCCCAGGGTACCCGCCGCGATGCCGTCGGGTCCTCTTCTCTCATTAGGCCTGCCTGTGCTCCTCCTCCTCACCCGCCTCCACCAGGGAAGGGGGCCTCCAGGGTCTGTTCAGTTTTCTTCCTCAGTACCCACCACAGTGGTTGGCCCGTGGCAGGCAGACCACGGACGAACATGAGGAGCCCGTGACGGTGGGGAGGCCCCACCAAGCAGGCAGAGGTGAGGGAGCCAGGGGGACACCAGGCCTCCACACTGGGCCTCCACGCTGGGCCTCCACACTGACTGTCAGACCCTTATCAAGGGTAACATTTAGTTTGTAGCAAAATCCCTATCGCCCCAAATACCACTACTTGGACTTTCTTTTTTTTTTTTTTTTTTTTGTGGTACCGGGGATTGAACACAGGGACGTTCTACCTCCGTGCTACGCCCCTGGCCCTATTTTTTATACTTTATTTTGAAACCGGGTCTCACAAAGTTGCAGAGGGCCTCACTAGGTAGAGAGAGAGAGAGAGAGAGAGAGAGAGGGAGAGAGCGAGTGAGCTGAGGCTGGCCGCGAACCCGGATCCTCCGGTCTCTGCCCCTCCCAAAGTACTGGGATTACAAGCGTGCGCCACCATGCCCGGCTTACTACTTGGACTTTCAATCCAAGGAAACTGCTACAGATGCATGCAGATCTTTTTTTTTTTCTTCCTTCCTTTCTTTTTTTTTTCTTTCTTTTTTTGGTGCTGGGGATTGAACCCAGGGGCACTCTACCTCTGAGCTACACTCCAGCCCTACTTTTTTTTTTTTGAGGGTCTTGTTAAGTAGCCGAGGCTGGCCTTGAACCCGCGACCCTCCTGTGTCAACCTCCCAAGTACTAGGATTACAGATGTGTGCTTGCAGAGGCTATCCTCAGACCTGTGTGCGATCCTCCTGTCTCAACCTCCCAAGCTCTGGAATTACAGGTGTGTGCCGCCACACCCAGCAGCATTTCTGTGCATTAAAAATACCATCAGTGAAGCCGGGCATCGTGGGGCACTCCTGTAATCCCAGTACTTGGGAGACTGAGACAGGAGAATCACAGGTTCGAGGACAGTCTCAGCAAGTAGTGAGACTCTCATCAACCTAGTGAGATCCTGAGGCTCTGAGCCCAGGCAGCAACAGCAGACCCGAACCTCTGCACCCCAGTCCTACATGAGTGCTCCTGCCCTTGCTCCCAGCACAGGGAGACCCGCTCACGGAGCCCCTGGCTGTTCTGGACACGAGCACCTCCTCCAATGAGCATGGTCTCCTTATGGGGCCCTGTGGTTATGCCCAGGCTGTGTGACTGCGCCCGAATTGATGACACCCCCCAGGCCCTGCTCTGGTGTCTCATGTGGCACAGGTGTTCTGCTGGTGTTAGCTAGAGCTGCCACCGCAGCTGCCTCCTCCTCCTCCTCCTCTCCCCCAGCACTGAGCACCTGTGGGCCCTGCCCAAAGGGAAATTCCAGGCTTCTTTGAAGCCTGTTTAGCTTCCTATTATTGTGATGATGTGTGATCAAGAAAAGTTAGGGTAGGCTGGGCCTGATGGTACATGCCAGTAATCCCAGTACTTGGAAGGCAGGGACAGGAGGATTGCAGGTTCAAAGCCAGCCTCAGCAATTTAGCAAGACCCTCTTTCAAAAATAAAAGACAAAAAGGGCTGGGGGTATAGCTCAGAAGTGAAATTCCCCTGGGTTCAATCCCCAGAACCGGAAGGAAGGAAGGAAGGAAGGAAGGAAGGAAGGAAGGAAGGAAGGGAGGGAGGGAGGGAGGGAGGGAGGGAGAGAGAGGGAGAGAGAGGGAAGGAGGGAAGAAAAGTTAAGTTAGGGTAAACTAAGGGAAAGAGGGGGCTGGGGAAGGCAGCTCCCTGAGGCTCTGCCCCGCTGCAGGCCTGCACAGAGATCGACACCATCAACATGGAGAAGAAGCGCATCCTGCAGCAGTGGACCACCAGCCTGGTGGGCATGAAGCACCGCGACGAGGCGCACAGGACCATCCAGGACGCGTTCAAGTATGGCCCTCCTGACAGCCAGGGGACCGTGGGAACGGGGGGGGCGCTCAGCAGGACCCCTCCACTGCCGCTGCCTCTCCCTCTCCCAGGTCCCCCGGATCTGCAGGGACAAAGGGGCGCACCTGCAGCCCCGCAGCCTCATTGTGCACCAAGGTCTCTGCTTTCTTAAGTCCCTTCCCGCTCTCTGGCTCTGGCAGCAGCAAAGCCTCCACGCTCAGATTTCCTGGCAGGATTAAGGAGAGGGAAAGAGAAAGGGGAGTTTATCTTTGGGAGATAAAGGTGTCCCTTTGATCTGCAGTTTCACTACCGGAATGGAAACCCTATCCTTCCCTTTTCTTCTGCCTGAGGGATGCGTTCCAACCCAAATCCTCTGTTTTTTAATTCCCAGGGAAGGGGGCCCAAGAGCCTCCTCCAGGGTCCCCTGGTCACTTCCAGCAAGGAAGGGGCGTGGGGCTTGGTCCAGAAGTTGGACACAGGGCCGCGGCACTGGTTCCCAAAACCACCCAGCTGACGGGGTCTCTGGATCTGGGACCCAGACAGTGACAGCCCAGTTGTGGGGGCGGCTGTCACTGAGGCTGCCATTTCCCGCCATGGTTTGTCATCTCCACCTCTAGCACCCACACCGAGCCTCGTATGCAGCAGGTGCTCATAGTTGCTGGTGAAGGAATGTAGGAGTGAGGGTGCCTGCCCTTTCCTACAGCGTGCCTGGCGCTGGCTGCATAAACAGGAGACACTTTTTCCTCTAGGTCCCGTGATTTAAAAAGACAAAGGAGAGGCGTGAGTGATGGATTTAAAAACAGGACATTTTTTTCTTTTTTGCGGTACCAGGGATTGAACCCAGGGGCGGTCTACCTCCGCGCTACGCCCCCGGCCCTATTTTTTATACTTTATTTTGAGACCGGGTCTCACGAAGTTGCGGAGGGCCTCACTAAGTAGCTGAGACTGGCCGCAAACCCAGATCCTCCTGTCTCAGCCTCCCAAGTATTGGGATTACAAGCATGCGCCACCATGCCCGGCTTCTTTTTTTCTCTTAACAGTGTCTTTTGAAGAGAAGTTTTAAATTTGTATGGGACCCAATTTATCAATTTTTTTCTTTCTTGGTTCATGCTTTTTATGTCTTTTCTAAGAAACTTTTTGCCTGAGCCAGGGTTGTAAAGGTTTTCTCTGTGTTTTCTGCTAAAAATTTCTAGTTTTAGCCAGGCGTGGTGACACACACTTGTAATCCCAGTACTTGGGAGGTTGAGACAGGAGAATCACAGGTTCATGGCCAGCCTCAGCAACTTTGTTGAGGCCCTCTGTAACTTAGCAAGACCCTGTTTCAAAAAAAAAAGTAGGGCTGGGGGTGTGCAGGTGTACTCAGAGGTAGAATAGCCCTGGATTCAATCCCCAGTACAGTACCACACACACAAAAAAAATTTCTAATTTTAGTTCATATCTTTAGGCATAACATTCATTTCATGATGACTCTTGTTATGGTGTGAGGTAGGGGTCCAGGTTCAGTTTCTCCATATGTCTATCTCCAGTTGTCCCAGCAATACTTGTTGAAAAGATGAACCTTTCCCCATTGAAATGGCACTTTTGTCCAAACTCATTGATCATGTGTGTGTCTGTGGTGTGTGCATGTGTCTGTCTCTTTTTCTGGGCTGTGTTCTGTTCTATCAATCTATGTGATTAATCTTTCACTAACACCACCCTGCATCGATAACTGTCATTTTATAGAAAGTGTGGAAATCAGACAGTGTGAGTTTTGGTTGTTCTTTTACAAAATTGTTTTAGCTATTTTAGGCCCTTTAGATTTCCATATACATTTTAGAATTAACTTGTCAATTTCTGGGTGGGGGGAGTTGTCTACTAGGATTGTGATTAAGATTACCTGGAGTCTATAGATCAGTTTGGAAGAATCAACATCTTAACAATATTAAATCTTCTGCTTCACGAACATGGTATATCTTTCCATTATCTATTTTTTATGTGTATGAATACACTGGTGACACTAGAAAAAGATCAGAAAACTTAAGCTTAATAGGGTATCAGTAAGGGTGATTAAATTACTGCACATTCATGAGTTAGGGTACACTTGAACAGAATCAAAAAGAAATAAGGAAAGCCGGGCGTGGTGGCTCACCCTTGTAATCCCAGTACTTGGGAGGCTGAGACAGGAGGATCCGGATTCGCGGCCAGCCTCAGCTACTTAGTGAGGCCCTCCACAACTTAGTGAGACAGTGTTTCAAAATAAAGAATAAAAAATAGGGCTGGGGGTGTAGCTCGGAGGTAGAATGCCCCTGGGTTCAATCCCAGTACCAAAAAAAAAAGAAAGAAAGAAAAGAAATAAGGAGATTTCTATGAAAACTAAGATATAGCACAAGAAAAACTAAGGTACAGAATGGGATATACTAAGGAACACTAGTAACTTTTTAAGTGGAGAGAGATGCATATACATACACAAACAATGCATACAGCCAGGTGGGGTGGCACATACCTGTTACTCCAGTACTTGGGAGGCTGAGACAGGAGGATCACAGGTTCAAGGTCAGCCTCAGTAACTTAGCGAGACCCTGTTTCAAAATGAAAAGCAAAATGGAGTTGAGGATGTAGCTCAGAGGTTGAGCACCCCCAGGTTCAATCCCCAGTACCAAAAAAGTAATAATAATAATAAGAAGAAGAAGATTTGGCTACTATTGAAAGAGTGGTTTTCCTAACTTATTTCTCTGAGGGTCAAATCCGCTCCGTGAGCGTCTTCCAAGCAGGGTTCTCTGATGCCTGCCTGGCACGTGAAGGGCTTCACTGTCCGATTTCTGCAGCGAATGCCGGCATCAAGTCAAGTCCATCGACAGTGAGATGGAGGCGTACAAGAAGTCCATCATGAGGGAGGAAGGGAAGAATGAGAAGCTGGCGAGCATCCTGAACCGCACCGAGACGGAGGCCAGCCTGATGCAGAAACTGACCGCCCAGTGCCTGGCCAAGCGGGAGGTGCTACAGAATGACTTGAACACCTACAGCCTCACCCTGCAGAACACGGAGGACTCCCTGAGCAAGGGCCAGCAGGTGCGGCCACGCCCCCCCCCCGCAGGCCACCGCGCGCACTCCCTTGCCCCCCAGGACCATCCACCTGCTGGCTCTTCCTTTCTAGGACCACATGGCAGTCTCAGGCGAGCTGCAGGCGCTCCACCAGGCCATCCACCAGGAGGTGGAGCTGCGGCACAAGATGGACGCCTCCATTGTGGACAAGCTGCAGGAGCACATGACCTCCAACAAGATGACCAAATACTTCAGGCAGCTCATCCTGAAACTTCAGAAGGAGAAGACCAACCTGGTAGGGCGGCCCCTCCCAGAGGCGGGCACGCGGGAGGCGCCTCCTCGTGCCCCATGCATGGCCCCGGCAGCGTGGGCACAGGGCGCTCGGGTTCACACTTTTTTCAGTCCTTCCTTCCTTCCTTTCTTCCTTCCTTCCTTCCTTCCTTCCTTCCTTCCTTCCTTCCCCTCTCTCTCTCACTCCCTCACTCCCTTCCTTACTTTCTTTCTTTGTACTGGGGATTGAACCCCAGGGGTATTTTATCTCTGAGAGACACCCCCATCCCTTTTTATTTATTATTTTTTACTTTGGGGGGGGCAGTACCAGGGATTGAACCCAGGGACATTCTACATCCGAGCTACACCCCCAGCCCTATTTTTTATTCTTTATTTTGAAACAGGGTCTCACTAAGTTGCAGAGGGCCTCACTAAGTAGCTGAGGCTGGCTGCAAAAACGGATCCTCCAGTCTCAGCCTCCCAAGTGCAGGGATTACAAGTGCGCACCACCACGCCCGGCTCTTTTCTTTAATTTTGAAACAGGGTCTCACTAAGTTTCTGAGGCTATCCTTGAACCTGCGATCCTTCTGCCTCAGCCTCCCAAGTACTAGGATTAGAGGCATGCACTACTATGTGCCCAGTGTTCTTCATTGTTCTCTAGTTGTCAATGCAATACCTTTTTTTTTTCTTTGCGGTACCGGGGATTGAACGCAGGGGCGTTCTACCTCCGCGCTACGCCCCCGGCCCTATTTTTTATACTTTATTTTGAGACCGGGTCTCACGAAGTTGCGGAGGGCCTCACTAAGTAGGGAGAGAGAGAGAGAGAGACAGGGAGAGAGGGAGAGAGAGAGAGAGAGAGAGAGAGGGAGAGAGAGAGAGAGAGAGAGCTGAGGCTGGCCGCAAACCCGGATCCTCCAGTCTCTGCCTCCCAAAGTA
>PVJS01019354.1:0-34632 GCA_004027185.1 Glis glis | reverse complement strand
GCCTAAGAAGGTAAAAGCTCTACCAAATGAGCTGATCAGGATTTGCTGATATTATAGAGGGAAGTTCTCAGAAGAGGGAGTTTCTTAATCTAGGGAGGAGAAAGGGTGGTTGATCCCTTGTAAGGATTATCTTCTGATTGTTATCATGATTGTTGATCCCTTGTAAGGATTATCTTCTGATTGTTATCATGATTGTTGATCCACTTGTTAGGATCATTTTTGTAAAGATCTGATGCTCGAAAAAAGGTATTTAAGAACTGGGCTGAATAAAGTCGAGGCTGCTGCAGTGTGGATGTCTGCCAGCCCTCCCTAAAAGGCTGTGGTATTGACTGCAGTCCTCCCGAAGCTATCTCTAGTTTTTCCTCTTGTCTTTTGTCTTTCTTCTTGTTTTTTCTTAATCCTCACTCCCCGTTTCAGGGACCGATTGACTTTGCCGGCGGGCTCCGGCACCTATGGTTCTGAAAATTGCTTGTTTTTCCTTCTTTGTGATTTATTTCTTTTAGGATTTTCTCCAGTGTTGGCTTGGTCTTCATGAATTCTTTAAGTTTTTGTTTATCATGGAACAGTTTTATTTCTCCATCAATATTAAATGATAGCTTTGCTGGATATACCAGTCTTGGTTGGAAGTTGTTTTCTTCCAGGGTCCGGAGTACTCCATGCCAATCCCTCCTGGCATTCCTGAGTTGGGTTGAGAAGTCTGGGGTGATTTTTATTGTTTTGCCGTGTATGTCACCCTTTCTTTTGCTCTTGCTGCTTTTAGGATTCTTTCTTTGTCCTCTACGTTAGACATTTTAATTATTACGTGAAGAGGTTTCTTATACTCTTAGTCTGTGTTTCTAACCCTTCTTCGATGCCTTTTATCCTTAGATTAGGATGTCTTGTATTGTCTTGTATTTCTTGGATGGCCAGGGTGTAATATCTTCTGTATATTGTTGACTGTGTTTTCGGTTTTGAATGAACTGTCTTCCAGGAGTGATACCCCGTTTTCCATGTGGTAGAGCCTACTAGAGTTGATTTCTATTGCAGTCGTTAATTTGTTTATTGACTCCTTCATTTCGTTCAGTGTTTCTGAAAGTTTAGAGCCTCAACTTCTTCCTTCATCTCCTCTATGCTTTCTTTGAGGCCTTTCATCATTCTGAAGATCAAAATTCTGAATTCTCTGTCTTGCATTTCCTGTAGGTCAGTATCAGTAATCTCACTTGATGCATTGTGAGTGTTTCTTGTTTCTTCACTGTTCCTCATTCTCGTATTTTTGGTGTTTTAAATTTTGTGTTTCTGTTGCCTCCGCATCATCTTCCTTTCTATGTATAAGACCTCTTGATGGTACCTGTAGACCCAATTGAGTCAGTACACTGCAGGCTGTGGTTCCCTCCTGTCTGGTTGACCGGGGCGTGGTGTGTGTGTGTGGGGGGGCATGCAGGTTCCGGAGCTCAGGTGTTGGCACGTGAGGTGCACTTCAAGGCGTGGTGTCGGATGTGGGTTCCGAGGCACAGGTGATGGTGGTGGAAGATGCCCGGTCTCTGAGGTGCGGGTGCTGAGGGTCACCCGGGCCCCAGGTGGTGCACACATGCTCCAGGTCTTGGGGGACAGTGCTGGAGGTTGCCCGGGCTCTGATGCATGGCGCTGAGTATCTCGCATGGGCCTGAGGGGGGTGCGAACTCAGGGTATTGGGTGGTGGTGCCTGAGGGTGCATGAGAGCTGAGGCATGGCGCTAAGGATCGCACGTGGGCCCCTGTGAGGTACTTGGGCTCCTGTAATTCGAGTGGTGGTGCCCGTGCGTGCCCTGGCTCTGAGGCAGTGTGGAGGGTCATGCGGGTCTCTAAGTGGCAGTGCAGGAGAGTATCCGGGTTCTGAAGTGCGGCACAGGGGCTCCTTCGCAGGTAAGAAAGGCAGGCTCTTGGTCTTGGGTAGCAGCGCTGGAGGCATGGGAGTCCGAGGAGGGGCTTGGAGGGCTGCCCAGGTCTCAGGTGGCGGTGTTGTGGTCCGGGGTGGGGTGCGGAGGTCCGCCTGGTTTGCCTGGGATGGCATGGCTGGCCTAGGCGGCGTGTGGGTGGGGGGTGCCCACGTAGCACTGGATGGCACAGCTGGCCTATGCGGGGTGCGGGTGGCCACTCTGGTCGCCCGGGATGGCACAGCTGTCCACCTGGGTCGCACAGGACAGCGCAGCTGGCCTAGGCTGGGCGTGGCTGTTCTCCCTGATCACACGGGATGGCAAGGCTGGCCGCCTGGGTCACATGGGGCTGCGCGTCTGGCCGCCTGGGTCGCATGGGACTGCTTGGTTGGCCTAGGTGGGGTGCAGCTGTTCGCCTGGTCACGCGTGATGGCGTGGCTGACCCCCTGGGTTGCATGGGGCCATGCGTCTGTTTGCCTGGTTCACACAGGATGGTGCTGCTGGTCACCTGGGTTGCACGGGATGGCGCGTCTGGCCTAGGCTGGGCGCGGCTGGTCACCTGGGTCACACGGGATAGTGTGTCTGGCTGCCTGGATCGCACAGGATGGGGCAGCTGGCCCTAGACGGGGCATGGGGAAGGCGCCCGGGTCTTGGCTGGCAACCCTGGTTGTGCGGGATGGCATGGTTGCTTGCACAGGACCGCACGGCTGGCCACTTGGGTTGCACAGGATGGCACAGCTGGCTTAGGCGGGGCGTGGCTGGCCGCCCTGGTCACTCGTGAAGGTGCAGCTGGCTGCCTGGGTTGCGCGGTTCGGCATGGCTTGTCTACGCAGGGCACGGGGGAGGGCACCTGGGTCTCGGCTGACAACCCTGGTCGCACGGGATGGCACGGCTGGTTGCATGGGACTGCGTGGCTGGCTGCTTGGGTAGCACAGGATGGGATGGCGCAGCTGGCCTAGGCAGGGCGCGGCGGGGGGGGGGGCTTCCGGATCTCCGCTGGGAACCCTGGTAGCGTGGGATGGCGTGGTTGGTTGCACGGCACTGCGCGTCTGGCTGCCTGGGTAGCAGGGGAAGGTGCTGCTGGCCTAGGTGGGGCTGGGGGGGGGCAGGGGCCACCCTGGTCGCACATGGGAGGGCGCGGCTGGCTGCCTGGGTTGTGCAGGACGTCGCAGCTTGACTAGGTGGGACGTGGGACGCGGGGCGCGGGGGCCTCCCGGATCTTGGCTGGTGCCTGGGATCAGGCAGGCTCGTGGTGCGGTGGGGGGGAGGTGCGTGGCTGTGGCAGGAGCCCATGATCTGCTGCTGTGATGGCCCCACCACTCACAGAATTCTGCTCCGGTTTCTCTTTCCGATCTGTCTGCGGCGCTGGACCGGGGTAAGAGGGCTCCTTACCGATATTGCCCACACGGGATTGCAGCTTTCTGTGGGAATCTGAAGCT
Source organism: Glis glis (assembly GCA_004027185.1). Taxonomy (NCBI): domain Eukaryota; kingdom Metazoa; phylum Chordata; class Mammalia; order Rodentia; family Gliridae; genus Glis; species Glis glis. The sequence goes on along the minus strand of PVJS01019354.1, from coordinate 31,302 downwards.
GGTAGACTCTGTCTGTGTATTCATTCTCTGGTTACTGGATTTTGAGTTTTGGTTCTTCTGTGTCTGTGCGATGTTGTTTAGTTCTGAGCCCCCGAGGTGATTCTGAGACAGTTTTGAGACAGGCTCATTCAGGGGCTCCTATTCTGTCGCCATCTTGAATCCTCTTCCTCGATTTTTTAATTTTTGAAACAGGGTCTCACTAAATTTCTGAGACTGGCCTTGAAACTGCAATCCTCCTCTCTCAGTCTCCCAAGTACTAACATTACACGCATGAGTCACCATGCCTGGTTCAAACAAATTGTCTGAATAGGACAATTTCAGATCCTAACTTCCATTACAGAAATAATGTAGGAAGATGGTAGCAGGACACAGTTGGTTTGGGTGGGTGGAAACAGTTTTCCTGGGAAGAGAGCATTCTAGAAGAGATGGGAAGGAAAAGAAAAAAATGGTCATGCCAGGATTTGGGGACAGCATACACCTGCACCAGGTAATGAGTAAGAGTGACAATCTTTGGGCATCAATGACTTTGATACCCTCAACACAAATAAGTTCAGTGTCTCTGGGGTTGGGCAAAGAAAAAGAATGGTAGGAGCTGAGATCAGAATGATAAGTAGGGGTCAATTTATTCAGGGCTTCATAGACCATGCAGAGCAGTCTGGATTTTATTTTAAGCATAATCAGACATGGCTGGAGAAGGGTTTTAAGCCTTTCTGTGGAAATGCAGTGACATGAGGTATATGTTCAAGAGATCATTTTGACTGTTGGACAGAGAACGGATGTAGGGCTAAGGATGGAAGCAATTAGGCTGGAATAGGAATCAGGCGAAGCTGATGGTGGCGTAGATGGGGCTAGGCTTCCACTCCGGGTCCATACATCTTCCATGGTGGCAGTTTGCCCAAGCAGTGCACAGCAAAATCAATGAAGGGAGAAACAAGGAGCATATGTGATTTATCGGGCGTACCAGTACTAAAGCACTAAGTGCTAAATGAACTTCATGACTTCCCTGTGAGTTAAACTATGGACATTCCATCCTGAAGGTGATTTACAAATAATTATTAAATTCATTTTTACAGGAAGAGAAAGGAAACAGACAACTGAAAAAGACTTGTACTTTGGCTGTAAGAGAGTTTTATTTTCTACATAAAATGACTGAAAAAAAAAACTTTAGAGGAGATTGATTTAATTGAAGCTATTGTTAGGCACTGCAAATATGTTTGGTTCATGCCACAGTTCCCAGAAATTTATAAATGGGTTCAGAATGTTGTTCAGGCACCAGAAAATAAACCTCCGAGCTATTTACTACCTCCATGATATATAAAGTTTGCAGTTTTGATTTTGTGTGATTATGTTCAGCAATGGTGACCTTTAGAGGCAACAATATTGAAGTGTAATGAGGAGATGTTTGATCACTGGTATACAATGAAGAGTTGGTGCTACTTCCCCATTTCTTCCTGGAATTCGTGAAATTCAACTGACAGGCTTTAACCTTTAGACTGCTGAAGTTATAAAATGTATAGGGATTTGGGCTGTTTATACAACACGTTAGATATATGAAATTTTTAGACACTGCAGCTTCCTTTATCATCTGGTAAAATGATTTTGTATATTTAATAATATCAGTCACTGGTAACCATGACAGGCTGCACTCGGGTATATCACAAAGTATATGAAGTCCAGGTTGATGAAAGCCAGAGTGGGGGCCGTCAAATAAAATAAATAGAAGGTGGGCATTCTCCCCAGACCAGGCATTTTCAGAAGAGATGGATAAATCTCCTCTACTTCAATTTCCATTCTACCCAGGTTAGCTTAGATTCTAGTAAGAGCTAACCTGTGGGTTCTGCTTGCTAAAAATTTCTTTGAACTCAAGAATCTTCTAAAAAAAAAAAGAAAGATAAGGATTAGGTGCTAATGTATGGAGACTGTGATTACCAGATCTAATCTCCAAGATGTAATGGCAGTGGGGATATTGGTGAGAGAGGAACCAATGAAAACAAGCATGACTCCCCCACAATTAATCTTGTTTAGAAGTCATTTTACTAAATCACTCATTTCTTGGCTAATGCAACAAAGACTAATTGACAGCGCAGTCAGCCACTCCTAGATCACTATAGGATTTCAGTTCCCTAGTTGGGAATTCATATAGTATAGAACAAGTATGTGCCATTTTCAAATGAGCTCATTATTAGAAGCGTATGTATTAGTGATAGAAACAATATGTAGGGGGAAACAACTTATCCTAGGTATTAGTGTAACAACGCACAGAAAAAATAAGTAAATGATTAGAGAATTAAATACAGAGTCTATTTCTGGCATTCGCAGACATAGGAATTTCCACCAAAATGGAGTATTCATGCCTTTTGCCCTGTTCATGACACCATGGAATAAAACACATATATTAAATGCCTACTTATGCTGGAAGATTCCAGCTATGAGTCAACCAGGATGATCATTGGCTTCTAGCACCTAGTCCTTCTGGGAACATATTCTAATCTCATTTCTTTTTGTATCCTTAGTTTTTTTTTTTTTGCTGAATAAATTTTTACTGAATTGAGTGAACAAATGATTGAAGATTAACATAGCCAAGAAGATGTACGCATCTCAGCAAATGACAGGATTAAAAAATGGATACTTTGTTACTCTTATGTAGAGAAGAGAGCAATGTGAATAAAGTAGCATTTTTCCTGAAGAAAGTCAAGTTATTGAATACTTAGAAAAGCTGGAGCCAAGCAGATACTTTGAAATCTCATTCAGTTGGATTAGGAAATATATGCAAATATTTTCAATTTAAGGAGAAATAACTCAAGATGTAGTTAGAAGAGGTGATATGTAAGGCATAGAGGATGTTTTCTTTGAGTATTCTGCACCCTCCTTTGGATTCAAGTCCTTTTAAAGAGAATCCCATAGAGAAAAAAGGAACTCACCCACCAAAATCTGAACTATGCTTCTGCCTATTTCCAATACCTAATATCAATCAACAATAATTTCTGACATTTAGAATGTAAATGTCTTTGCAAGTAGTTCTTTCTGTCTTCTCCCAAGAAACCTGGGAATCAACTGGCAAGAAAAGCCTCAAAAAATCCTCTTGCATAATCTTCCTATGATTCTAGGCAGAAATACATTTCAACCATAAAAAGTTGTTTTTCCTATGGCAATGAATATCATATAGCCTGACTTGGTGGATCTATGATAAAGCACTTACACACTGAACTGTCATGTGAGGCTTTCTTCCTCTGTCTCCAATTATACCTCTGCTGTGTGTCAGGGTCCACATCAGTGGTGTTTACAGTGTGCTGTGGGGATGGAACAATTCAAGCTCTCTGGTGGTGCTTAAGCACTTTGGGTTGCAGGGGTAGTGAGGGGCCAGAGCTCCCCTGGACTTTCTTTGGCTAGAGAAATTCCTCTTCATAAGACTGCACTTGACCAGAGACCTCTGGTGCTCAAATAAAAATACAAACATGTTTGTATATTAACATGCAAGATAGTATCTGTTTTGGTTCACTTTGGAGGCTGAGCGGTATATACAGAGGTCATTTTGCTACAGACTACCTCTATTCCTTCCTTCCTTCCTTCCTTCCTTCCTTCCTTCCTTCCTTCCTTCTACCTTCCTTTCTTTCTTTTTGTACTGATGATTGAACCTGGGGCATTCTACCTCTGAGTTACACCCCCAATCTCTCTTTATTTTATTTATTTATATTGTGGTAATGGGGTTGATCCCAGGGGCATTCTACCTATGATCTACACCCCCAGCACCCTTTTTTATTTGATTTAATTTTTTGTTTTGAAACAGAGTCTCGCTATGTTGTTGAAAGTCTCACTAAGTTGCTGAGGCTGGTTTCGAACCTGCAATCGTTCTGTCTTAGTCTCCCAAGTACTGGGATTATAGGTGCGCACCACCACACTTGTCTATTATTTTTATTTTGAAACAGGGTCTTGCTAAATTGCTGAGGCTGTCCTCAAACCTGTGATCCTCCTGTTTCAGCCTCCCAAGTACTAGGATTACAGATGTGTGTTCCATGCCCAGCTGACTTGATCTCTTTTTAGTGGAAATTGCTATTAAATTTCAAATGTTGTTTTTTAACATTAAAGATTTAAAAATTTCAGAGAATATTGCAACAAAAAATTCAGTTCTGGTTTGGGGAATCATATATAATTTGGAGGACCCTCTTTAGAAATATAATACAGAATTATGAATACAAAATTTCTAGGGCCTCTGCCAAGTACTTGGAAATGCCTGTGTGACTGAGGGGTTCTTAGTCTTCATTAGCTCTATAGTAAACACTCCTTTAAATAAGGCAGGAAAAAAGGGAGAAATTAATATCAGTACATGCTTTTTTTAACACTTTTTTGTGGTGCTGGGATTGAGCCTAGGGGCATTCCATTCCTGAGTTACACCCCCAACCCTATTTTATTTTGTATTTTTGAAACAGGGTATAGCTAAGTTGCTGAGGGCCTTGCTAAGTCTCTGAGGCTGTCCTTGAATTTGTAATACTCCTATCTTAGTCTCCCAAGTACTGGGATTATAGGTATGTGCCACCGTGCCTGGCTATTTATTTATTTATTTATTTATTTATTTATTTTGTGTGTGTGGTACTGGGGATTGAACCTAGTGACATTCTACCTTTGAGCTACACCCCCAGCCCTATTTTATATTTTTTATTTTGAAACAGGGTCTCACTAAGTTGTTGAAGACCTCACTAAGTTGCTGAGGTGGCTGTGAACGTGCGATTCTCCTGTCCCAGCCTCCCAAGTAACTGGAATTACAAGTGTGTGCCACCACGCTTGACTCTGGCTTTCTAAAATACATATATTGGTCCAATGAAATTATACCTCATGGTGAGATTCAAAGTGACACAAACATACATGCACACATCATTCAGCGTATTTCCCTCCATATATCCACCCCCTGACTCCCCCTTCTTTTCCCCTATACATGAGTCCATGCTTTTGAGTATGCAAATCATTGGGAAAATTCTAAGAAAACAGGACAGCTCTGCAAAAGCAACTATATTTAAATTGGTTTTTAATCAGAAGATTAGAGGAGAACATTTACTGAAGATGGAATATATTTTAAATGTCCACAAGTCAAGAAGTCATAGCTACTTAAGCAGTGACACGAAAGAGAGAGGGAAATGTCAAAATAACATGGGATACTAGTGAGACAAGAATAGACCCGAGGGCTTCTGTATGTTGTGATGATGTCATGAGGCCTGATTCCAGATGGGACACTGAGAGGTCACTGGAAGAGGAGCATGAAAAAGGCACTGCGAGGTCCTAACACCCACTCCAGGAAGCCCAGACGCGATGCCAATGCCCACATTCAGTACCTTTGGAGATTCAGTTTCTGAGCCCTTTAAAATATCACCAGAAACTATTTTATATATTCATATTTTTATTTAAGTGATATATAACATAGAAATATTGAGTCATATCATAGCTATTTTAGGGCTAAAGCTAATTTATTTATTTACATTAATGTCTAATGGACACAGTAATTATATATAATTATGGGTATAGTACAACATTTTAACACATGTATACAATGTGTAATGAATATATCAGGGTTATTAGCATGGCAATCACCTCAGATAATTTAACATTTTTTGTGTTGGGGCCATCAAAAATCCTTTCTACTAGCTTTTTTGAAATATACAAAATTTGTTGTCATCCATAGTTACCCTACTGTGCTGTAGAGCATTAGAAGTTCTTCCCAGCCAGGCTTGGTGGCATACGCTTGTAATTCCAGTACTTGGGAGGCTGAGACCGGAGGATTTGGGTTTGCGGCCAGCCTCAGCTACTTAGTGAGGCCCTCTGCAACTTAGTGAGACCCTGTTTCAAAATAAAGAATAAAAAATAGGGCTGGGGGTGTAGCCCAGAGGTAGAATGCCCCTGGGTTCAATCCCCGGTACCGCCAAAAAAAAAAGTTCTTCCTCACATCCAACTGCACACTGCACCCATTACAGGTGGTTCATTTTATTCATAATCATGGTAGGTAAAATAACATTTTCCTTTTATTATTTCAAATGAATATTTGAGGAGTTAGTATGTACCAAGCACTTTACATATTTTATTTCATGATCACTTTTGCCAATGAGATTGGTTCTTTTATTATCCTGCTTTATAGATGGAGGAACTGAGCAATTTAGAGGTTAAATATTTCCCAGGCTTCTGTGTGGTGGTACAGGGATTTGAACTCAAGCTCTCAACACTGACTTCAGTGTTGATCTTCACCACTTTGCTATCATGCCAATAAGGCAATTATTAATAAATCATGTATTAATCAGTTTTTACTGCCATAAACAAAATACCACAGATTTGTGGCTTAAACAACAGAAGTTTATTTGCTCACAGTTGTGGAAACTAGATGTCCAACATAAAGGTGTTCTCAGAGTTTGTGTGTGGTGAGGATTCTCCTCTTGGGTTGAAGACGGCCACCTTCTTGCTACGTGTTCACACATGGTATTCTTTGTGCATGGAGAGAGAGCAAATGAGTTCTCTGGTGTCTGTTTTTGCAAGGACACTACTCCTATTGAATCAGGGCTCTACTCTTATGACCTCACTTAACCTTAATTATTTTCATAGAGGCCCCATGTCTAAATACAGTCAAATTGTGGGTTAGGGCTTCAGTATATGAGTTTAAAAGGAACATAAACATTCAGTCCATAAGACACAGTATCTTTTTAATTTTCACATAAAACTACTCACCAAATTAATTATACCTTGATCTAGTGTACAAGAATGACCACAGCATACTGCTTTCACCCACCAGCTCACCAGGAACCTGCTTCCAATCTTTCCCTCCGCAAAGTGTGCAATAAACTGCTTGGGATGACCTGGACATGGGGCCTCACCTACTGACTGCTGGGGAGACTGGGACCCTGTGATCTTCTTCCCAACCGGTCCTGTCCCATATATCATCCCCTGCATGGAGCAGGAGAGCGTGAGCCCTCAAGGACTCTCTTTTTACCTGTTTTCCTTTACCTTTCATTTCTCACAATTCAGATACTCAACACTAATCCATTTTATCCTTCTCTGTGCTCTTTTTTTCCATCTGCTTAACTCTGTTTTTAAAGAAAATATCATTTCCTATGTTCATGTTACCTGTGAATCACAACAGAAGCAAAATGAATAAAAATAAAACCTGGAAGCCGGGCAAGATGGAGCATGCCTATAATCCCAATACTTGGGAGGCTGAGACAGGAGGATCATAGGTTTGTGGCCAACCTCAACAACTTAGTGAGGCCCTCAGCAACTTAGAGAGACCTGTTTCAAAATAAAAAATAAAATAGCACTGGGGGCATAGTTCAGAGGTAAAATCCCCTGAGTTCCATCCCCAGTACCAATTGATAGATAAATAAATAAATATGTAAATGAATAAATAAATAAATAATTAAATACCTGTATACTAATCATGATGAATGGGGGAATGGGCTTTCCTAAAGATAAACCTACTTCAAGGAAAACTAGAGCCTTAGATCAAGACACATGGCTTCAAAACGGAGTGACTCAAATTATTCTTTATAGACTGAATGGTATTTACTGGGGTTTTCAACTCTTTATTAGTAACTAGCTAATGTCCCTGCCACTGGAGATGTCAACTAGACAAATGTGAATGTAGGTTCCAAGGTCCTGAGATTTGAGGATCCTGCCACATCACATAATCTGATAGTGACCTCATTTTTTTTGTCTATAAATTGAGAAGATTGCATTAAATGACCTTGAAAGTCCCTCTAAGTTTCCTAGTGAAATAATTCTCAGGCCAGGCTCTTGTTCTACTCTTTCTCTCCTCTAAAAGTTTCCTCAGTACAGGGAAGATTTTGCAGGTAAGTGTTACAGTTGCTCCAAGAGCAGCTTTGAAGGCTGGGAGTGGGGCAAATGGAGAGGAGGAGATGAAGGGAAAACCCTCAGCTCTCCCAGTCCCCTCAGTGTCTTGGCCTTGTTGCCACTCATTTTCATTTTGAAATATTCTCTCTCTCTCTCTCTCTCTCTCTCTCTCCCCCTTATCTCCTCAAAACTAAACTTCTTGGTTGTGTTAGAGCATTTTCTCTGCCTTCCCAAGGGCTCAACTTCTTCCCCTGGTGTCTTAGCATCCTCACTGCTATAATCTAAATGACTGACCATACAACTTAGAGGAAGAAAGATTAATTATTCACAGTTTTCCCTGGATATTTTGGGTTTAGTCCATGTGAGGCCAGGGACCGTGGATCTCAGGGCATAGTGGTGGCAGGAAGTGGAGAGAGGGAAAGCACAAAGCTTTGCTCCTCCAGAACCAAGAGAGAGCAAGAAAGGAAGGGGAGTCAAAGACACAAGCACAATCCCTAAGGTCACACCCCCAGGGACCCACCTTCTCCAGCCACACCCTACCAGCCCAGGCTACCACCCAGATAAATCCATTGTAATGGATTTATCCACTGCTGATATGACAACCCCCATGACTTAACTATATCAATCTTGAGCTCTTCTGGGGTCACATCTGACCATAATACCTCTTAAAAGAAAAAATTCTCCAGAACTCTGTCCTTAGACTCATGTTTTCTCTCTGCATACTTGAGCAACAAATTCAGTGCCTTCGCATTCTCAGGTCAGAGCATTTACGAGGTTTTAACAGTAGGCCGATATCGGCCTCTGTTAGTGGACTACCTCCCAATCACCAAGACCTTGAACCCAAATAGTATTCCTGAATCCCAGCACTCCCAGGATGTCTCTAGATCTGGTCAGGTAGCAAATCCTATTCAGTTTAACTCTGAAATGCCCTTTTAATCTCTTGTTCCCTATCCTAACTCTTACTAGGTTCAAGGAACTTCTTCAAGGTACTTTCCCTGCCTCCAATTATCATGGGCTACCATCAGAAGAATCTCCTATCCATAGCTATCTATGATCTTGTGCTGTCTCCTTCCTGTGAGCTGTCAATGTGCTCTAACTCCTGCCCCTCTGAAACCCAAGTCAAGGACAGCTCTCAGCATGGCTCTAGGCTACCTATAACCTCACTGTAAACTCAGTTTCCAGGGTCCTGACTTGCACTTCTCCTCAACCCAGGCCCTGCTCCAGGCTCATGAGACTCCCAGCTGTTCCTCACAAAGCCCACTGCTTTCCCTCATGCTGTTCCCTGTACCCGGCTCAACCTTCGCTGGCTCATCAGAATTCAAATCACAGTCTTCCTGGATCTTATTCTACTACTCAATTCCCAAAGTCACTGACCATCTTTCAAATTTTCTGTAACTCTTACCATTTCCCCCAATCAAGAGAATACTTTACATTTAGTATAGAATATGTAAAACACACACACACACACACACACACACACACACACACACACGCATGCACGCACACACACACACACGCGCACACACACACACACACACACACACACACACATAATGGAAAAGACCAAAAGCTTAACTTTTAAAAGAAAATACTGAGATTAGCCTGTCACAGAAGTGAAGGATCATATGCAGAAGCTAGGGAGTAATCAGGATGCAAGAGGGATCTTAGATAATGGAGGGGAAACCCCAGTGGAGCGAGGGAGGGGGTCTAGGGGAAAGTGGTATTGGGGGGACAGGGAGAATCAATGAAGGAAATGCTGCCACTGAAGTTACGTTCATATGTGAAATTACTAATGCCAATCTCTATATATCATGTATAGGAGAACGGGAGTGAGTGGGAAGGGGGGAAGCTTACCAAGTACTGTGTGCATGTATGTCCCTATCACTCTGAACTACATTATGACATGAGACTATAATGAACCAATAAAATGTATAAAAAAGAAAATACTGCTAACATGTATTTATATATCTATTTCTCAAGCATATTTATTAGGAAATTTATAAATAATGAAATATGCATTCTAGTTTTAATTCTACTTTTATTTTTTATGTATTTGGAACATTTTTCTTATCAAAAGATGTTCTTTAATAATATGATATTTAATAACTCTTTAGCATTTTAAGGTTTTTTTCCCCTTTTTGGTATTAGGGATTGAACCCAGGGACTTTCTACCTCCTAGCTATACCCCCACACCCCCAGCCCATTTTATTTTTTATTTTGAAACAGGGTCTTGCTAAGTTGCTGAGAGTCTCACTAAGTTGCTAAGGCTGGCCTTGAACCTGTGATCCTCCTGTCTCAGACTCCCAAGTACTGAATTACAGGCATGTGCTACCACACTTGGCTCCCTTTAGCATTTTAAAATCATCTTAAAATAAGCATGTATAATATTCTTTGAACTTTTATTTTGTCCCAGGTCTACTTTATGTACCAAAATTTTATTTTTTGATGTCAGAAACTATACATGAAGATATTCCAAATACTACCTAGAATATGGCTTATTTTTTAAAAAAATCCATATACTTATTTGTGTATTAGATATTAAGTAATTGAATTGGCTCAATCCCAGCAAGAGAATTATGGAAGTGCTTCTGCCTGTGATCAGTACATGAGTGTAAATGACCTTTTTAAAAATCAAAGTCCTCAGTGAAGTTGCCTGCACAAATCTGCCCTACCCCGGGCCTTGCTCTTCTCTGGTATAAATATTTTGGCCACAATATTAAATCTTTCCCTCATAACTTCCCCAGTTCAGAATTTTTTAGCATCAAAATGACATAGTGGAAAGTCAGGATATAGGCAAAGTCTACTAACAAAGATTAAAAATTTTCACATTAACTTGAATAGCATTTCCTTTTTGACTTGTTTTTTAAACCTGTAGAGTTTTGCAACAGTTATGTAATAACTAGGACAAAAACTGAGACCTCATTCACTTTGAGTTTGGGTATAGACCGATTTGTAACTATATTGCTTAATTCGTGCTTTTACCTTTGTGTAATAAGGCTAAGTTAAATATTGTAATGTCCACCTTAATATTGCTGATTCTTACTGCTGGTGAGGGCTAGTGTTTTAACAGCTGGAATCTTGCATTTTGGTTTTGTACTACTTTAATGAAAGAAAAAAGTTCATTGTGACAGATTACTTATCTATTTTAACTGGGACCATTGTTTCAATTGAAGTGACCTTAAATGAGATGGATTTTGATTGTGAGAACTTTAAATTAGTGTCATATACAATTTAATGAAGACTGAAGCTTTAAGCATGTATATATTTTTAAGACAGTAAAAATCTTACCCAGGTGACCCTTCTTTTTTTCTTTTAGAACATATCCTGTCATATTTGATGTGCATTGTTTCAGGAAATTTGAAGTCACACAACAATTCAAAATATTAGAACATCTTTATTTTCAGTTAGCAAATATGTAATTGGTACATTATTGAGGGACTTGCCCTGACTGAATGGATTCTTCTCAAATTCCTAAAATTATCTTCACACTAACATACATTTAAGGAAAAAAAGCAAAATAGACTGAGAAGAAGAACTACATGGAAATCAAGATAAGTCTATTTCAACTTAATAGGATAATTGATATTGCAATTTCACAGGATCTTCTACTTGGTACTATATTTCTTTAGTACAAAAATTTTACATTTATATTTTTGTGATTAATTTATTCTACTCATTCAGCAAATATTATTATGCATCCATTAAGCACTATGTACCACAGTAATTTCTGGGAATATATAACTGAGAACCAGACACACCTAGTTTTTGTTATTAAAATGTATAATCTAAAGATAGAGATAGATATTACTCATATCTATAAAAGGAAGCCACTATAGTCTAATTTGGAGTGCTCATATGAAGAGAAAACAGGCTTAGATCTTTCAGAAAACAAATCTCTCACCCCATTGCTATTGTCATTCCACCTAGATCAAATTCTTATGAATGATGTGAGAAGAGACCAATGCAATTTGTCTACAAATTTTCTACCTTTAACATATAGATTTTTATACCTCTAGAGAAGCTTTATATTTTCTGTTTTCTTTTGAATTTCATAAATGTAATTTATGAATTAAAAATGAATTAGGTATTTCTTCCAACTCTTTTGTTTATATAGATGAAGTAAATGAAGTTCAGTGAGGCGATACAACTTGCCTAGTTCATTTGGTTTTGCTGAACCAGTTTAGTTGAAGCTAAACTATGGTTTGAAATATTAGTCCTATTTGATATTTCTGGGGGCAGCATTTTCCTTCAAACATCTCAGTCATCAAGTTCTGCCATTCTGACTTGAGCTTGTTGAAAATGTAGACTTTTTCCTCATTTATCCTTCACATTATTATTGCTTCCTGTCCGTCTTGTATTTGTCCTTCTTGTATTTCAATATGTAGGCCAACTTTTTCTTGATCTAGTAGCCATCTGTTATGGAAGCTTGTTCAGTCTTTTACATTATCCTTCAGCTTATTTCAACCATGAAAGTTTTTTTAAAAAGTTGCCAGAATATGTAAAATATATATATATATTTATATATATAAATATAGAATAGCTAGTGTTCTTACTATCTCAACCAATTGAAAATGGGTAATAACTTTCCTAGTATATTAATTTGTAGAAACCAAGATTTTCATATATATGAAATTGTATTTACTTATATATTTATATTATTAAATATATTATAGCAAATTATTTATATATTAATATATCAAATAATTTTTATATATTTTCATATATGTTTATATATATATATATACATCAACAAAAGATGTAAACATATATATCTTTATTTAAATTAAACATTTTGAGCTGGGCGTACACTTGTAATCCCAGTACTTGGAAGGCTGAGACATGAGGATTGCAGGTTCGAGGATAGCCTCAGCAAGTAGTGAGACTCTCATCAACCTAGTGAAACCCTGTTTCAAAATAAAAACAAAATAGGGATAGGGGTGTAGCTTGAAGGTAGAATGCCCCTGGGTTCAATCCCCAGTACCAAAAAAAGTAAATATTTTTGGATTTATACTATGTTTTGATTGTAAATTAATAAGAGACATCTTAACAGGACATAGTAGCCATTTTATGTAAACTCTTCTAACATTTTCATGGCTTTAAACAACTGAGTAAAGATGGTATTTTGTGGGTAAATTTTGTTTCTCAGAAGAGAAAAGGTCTAAAAGAGAAGACTTGATTTTCTTTTATTTTTCATTTAGAGAGAAAATGTATTAATCATGGCTTTTAGGGGCCAATGATTATATCCTTGATTTTCTTGCTTGGCCTTAAAACTCTCCATGTCCAATAAAAAGAACGAGAAGCAATGTACTTAAGTACAAAAAGAATTAGCTGCTATAACTACTCTTTATTATTTTATCAACAATTTTGTTTAACAAAACTGCAATTGTCTGTAGTCTCTCCCCCCCGCCCTCCGCATTTTATGTTGGAATCCTAATCCCTACAGTGATATTAAGAGGTGGGCAACTTTGGTAGGTGTTTAGATTATGAGGGAAAAGCCCTCATGAATAGAATTAGCCTTACAAAAGAAGTCCTGGAGAGCTTATTGGTCCCTTCCAACACGTGAAATTATAGTAAAAAGATAGTCATCAGTGAACCAGGAAGCAGAACCTTTACCAGACACCGAATCTACCAGAGCCTTAATCTTGGACTTCCCACATTTCAGAACTATGAGAAATTGTTGTTGTTTACAGGCTACCCCGTTTATGGTATTTTGTTATAGCAGACCAAATGGACTAAGACAGAAACATTAAATTATTTTTCTAGTATTCCTGTAATCCTAGTGTTTGGGAAACTGAGACAGGAAGATTGCAGGTTCAAGGCCTGTCTCAGCAATTTATTGAGACCCTCAGCAACTTAGTTCTTTTTTTTTTTTCCCCTGTGGTTCTGGGGATTGAAGCCAGGGCCATTCTACCTCCGATCTACACCCTCAGCCCTATTTTATTTTTATTCTGAAACAGAGTCTCACTAGGTTGATGAGAGTCTCAAAACTTGCTGAGGCTGTCCTTGAACCTGCGATCCCCCTGTCTCAACCTCCCAAGTACTGGGAATACAAGTGTATGCTGCAACTTACCTTTTGAAAATAAAAAGGGCTGAGGGTGTATCTTGGAGGTAGAATGCCCCTGGGTTCAATCCCCAGTACTACTACTACTACTACTACTAAATTATTCTAGTTTTAAATTGCTAAACCTCATGCTAACACTGATGTAAAAATGTGACTTTTCTAGCACTGGAATAGTAAGAATTTCTTCTAATTCCTAGTAGGACCTCTATATCAATCAGAAAAAAAAAAAAACTATGCACAGAATCCAAAATTGATTTCCTCCCTTCTACTTTATCCCTTCCTAAGACATTACCTTACACTATTCTCCAAACAAAGTCTTTACATGCAAAGACAGAAATTATACCAGAAGTTTCAACTGTCAACTTCTGCTTAGGGGATCCTTAATAAAACCGTCATGTCAAGATTTGTGAAACATCTGACAAAGTCACTGGCCTGAAGTTGCAAACAGAGTATTAATCAAGGCAGTCCCATGGGGGCCTAATAATCTCGACGACAGACGCTTCTTGGCAATGAAGGATCCTCTGACGATTGTCTAATCAAACAGTCCTAATTCTAGCTCACTAGAACTCTGGTTGAGTTTAACAGAGAAGACGACCCATCCATAAGCAAAAGATTCATCAGCACCTTGAAGAATCAAAGGCAAGTGCAAAAGGAAGTAGATGTAACTTCGGATTACGGGATCAAGTCGCAGTAAACAAAATAAATAATGACTTTTGCAGAACCGAGAAGCCTCAAAATTCCCTTGGTCTCAGAATTCACCAAAATGACAACATCCAAGGAGTCTGGCATATTGGAGGCTGAAATCTGACTCCCCTCTATACAAAGGTGTGGGTATTAATTTGGTTAATTTCTAATGATCATCTGTAATAACTTACAAAAGAGTTTGAATAATGAAACAATGTAAAAAGAAATTTGGTTCCAAAAATAAGCCTTTCTAAGACAGAAAATGTCTTAAAAACCTGCAGTATTTAGAGGTTTAATTAGTGTACTGGGTCATTATGACATCTCGCGCGTTTCATTACCCTCCTAATGTATTATTAGTTGGCAGTTAAATACTGTCTGCTGGGACCTAAGAGTTTTTCCTCTTGTCTTTCTGGTCATACTTATTGCTGAGGCCGACAGCTTACCTGTAGTGAGGAAGAAATGGAACACCAATTAGAAAGCTTTCAGCCCAGCACCCATGGAAAAGCCAAAAGCTGATAAAGGTCAGCGTGAAATTTGAATGACAGGGCTAAAGTCTTTTACTCATAATTTTGTGTTTGCAATAGAATTCAGAGCAATTCACAGCCTTAAAGGCCTTAAGTGAGAACAGCAATTAATTGTAATGAATAATCTGACAAATCTGGTTGACATATGGCTGCTAATGCCCTCCTTTCTAGTGGGAGCAGTGGAGGGATTAGATTAACTCAAATGAAATCTGGGACCGCTGTGCCATCTGCATGTTCAGTAGGAAACGGTACACGTTAAATGGTGAGTGGGTAGATATCTGTCTTGTACTCATCTCTCTCTGAGCCCTTGGCAGATCTGGGAATAGCAGTTTTATTACTGCACCAGCTGCCTGTCAATAGAGTAATACGAGAAAGGCATAGAGTACAACCTAGAAAGCTAATATACCACGAAGCTGTTAAAAATTAACTAGATACAATTAACACGGATTTCTAAATTTCTCTGTTTATACAATGCATATTTATATTTTGAGTTTTGGTTCGCTCTGTTGAATATTCACTAATTAAACAATATCATTTCCATCTGCACTATTTATATGTTCTACTTGGAAATACAAGTGGCATAGCAGGGTGGGGTGTAGAGGAAGACACACCAAGAGATGTTGTGTGCATATATTAATGTATCACTTTGAATCTATGATGTATGATTATACTGCACCAATAAAATTCTATTTATTGTGGTACTGGGGATGGAACCCAGGGGCATTCTACCTCTGAGATACACCCCCAGGCCTATTTTATTCTTTTATTTTGAAACAGGGTCTCACTAAGTAGCTGAGGCTTGGCCACAAACCTGTGATCCTCCTGTCTCACCAAGTAGTGGGATTATAAGTGTGTACCACCACACCCGGCTCCAATAAAATTTTAATAAGTAAATAAATACAGAAAAAAGAAATAGAAGTGGCAAGTGAGACTGGATTTCATATGTTCTGGTAAGTGAATAAAATTAATTTTACTTTTCCATTATTTTGATAGTCTTATAGAGAAGTCCACAGATTATCTCTAAACTTACTTAGAAAGTCTCTCCTCCCTTCCTCAAATCTTTCTCCCACCCCTTGTTTGAACTCCAAAGTTAACGAGTAGCAGATTAGAGCAAATTACACTGTCCTGTCTTTGGCCTTTTGCTTCTTCTAAGGAGGTAGCATCAGAGATTTGGGCAAAAGCGAGAGTGTACCCACACTGCGACTTTGAACGCTGTCAGCTTTCCCTGTGTGAGGCTGTAACACACTCCTCCTCCCAGCCTTTAATGTGTTCCACCATAAAGCCAAATTCCTTCCTGATCTTCCTACTTCTCGTAGTGGAGTTTACTTTTTATTTTACTCGAATACCTTGTATTACACTGCAAGGCTAAACTGTTATTTGAGCAAACAACCAGTCCAGACCTTTCCTTTGGGGTAGTAGCCAAATCCCCGCTGGCTCTCTCACTTCCACTCAGGCCTCCGCTGCCGCTGCAGTTATTAGTCACTGGAGAATATAGATCCTGGAACCTCATTCCCCCTCTTTCTCTTTATAGGCTTTTCACTTGATCAAGTTAAATCCATACAAACCTTGTGTGCTGGGAAAGAAAACAAGCACAGAGTCTCTTCCCAAGCCTCTTGTCACTCACACATTTCTTAGAGGCGTTCAGGGAACAAGGTGGTATCTGATAAAGATTAGGGATTTCTCCTTCCACTCAGAACTGCCAATCCATTGCTGTTATACAGGGGGCAAAACTGAAGCCAAGCCTGCTGGCCAGTTCATTTCCAGACTTGCAGCAAATCAGCATGACTTGACAATACTCAGATTTGCATCCAGGAGCCTCTTCTTCAAGGAGTGTTTCTGATCAAGGATAAGTCAAAGAGCGCATCGTCCTGTGGGCAGGCCTGGAGAAAAATCAGAGCATTAAAAGATGAAATTCCCACTCTGAAAACATCACCCTGGATGGTCAGGTTTTCTTACCTTCGTGTCACTGGTTAAATATGGAGGCCGTGGGACGACAGTGGAAAAATTTGTTGTATTTCAGGGAAAGTTAATCCTGATCTAATCCTGTGTGGTCTCCAGCAAGACACTTAACCTCTCTGGGATTTAAATTCCTGTGATGTTAGTTTAGAGCTACACATGTTCTATTTCTCTTTAATAAAAAGTGGGTGAGCTGGGCGTACTGGTGCATGCTTGTAATCTCAGTACTTGGGAGGCTGAGACAGGAGGACCACAGGTTCGAGGCCAGCCTCAGCACTTTATTGAGACCTTGTTTCAAAATGAAAAAAATAAAAAGGGCTGAGGGTGCAGCTCAGTGGTAAAAAAAAGCAAAATATAACAACAACAACAACAAAAAAAAACTGAGTGGTACTGGGTAGCCTACAGCTAATATGGGAGTGTCATTTCTTCTTTCTCTAAGGTGTCTAATTACCTTCTCTAACTTATTTTAACGTTGTATGAAACGCAAATGTTCAAACTATCATACTTACTAATGACATGTACTAAAAATCATCCTGGGATATAAATAAATTACTTGTGGTTATGAAAACCTAAACCTGTAGAGTTGCAAAGGAAATTCCAGTCTCCAAGCAAGAGACCACTTAGAATAGCAGAGTGGGGAGGCCACTCCAAAGGTAATGAAAGCCAGGAGATTTTGCAGCCTTTGTTAATACCATCCAATGCTTTAAAAGCATCCTTAATAGGAAGTTTTTACATCCTCAGTATAAGGTAAACCCTTCATTTTTTTCCTGCCCACATGAATAATAAAGGAGATATTATCTTTAATGGCTGAACTGTACTGAATATACTCAACTATTACTATAGATAAGTTCACTGTCCTTAACAATTAGGAGCTAGAGATTCACATGAAACCCTTACTCTGTGATCATTTTGAGGTTTTTGTAAGTAATTTGTAGTTTCTAATTATTCATGTTATGATTGAGAGTAACCCTTCTTCAACTGCAAAACAAAGTATTTAGGTTAAGCTTAAAATAATAATTTTCTTGGCAGAATAGTTTTGGTATGACATTTTAAATGTATGGACACTTCATGGGTAGTGTTCAGAGGTAATGTTTAAGATATTTAATTTGTCTTGGACATGGAATAACTGAAACAGACACCCACAGGAAAAAAAAAAAAAACTGGAGTGGCCACACAGACATTTACTAGCTGAATACTAGTGACATTTATGTAAAAAAACATGGTTGTTTGAACTAGTGGTGGCCTCTGTGATTTCTTTCAGTACTCAGGTTTGGGAAACTTTGAACTTTGCTCACAGAGTGGTTCTCAAAATTGTAGTCCAGAACCAGCCGCTTCAGCATCACCTGAGAACTGGATAGAAAGCAAATGCTCAGCTGGGCATGGTGGCGCACACCTGTGATACCAGTATGTGGGAGGCTGAGACAGGAGGATTCCAGGTTCAAGGACAGATTCAGCAAGTAGTGAGTGAGACTCTCATCAATCTAGTGAGACTTTGTTTCAAAATGAAAAAAAAAAAAAAAGAGAGAGGCAAATGCTTAGGCTCTACTCTAAGACTGACTGAATCTGAAATTCTGCACGTAGGTCAGCAAGCTATGTTTTAAGGAGCTTACCAGGTGGTTCTGGACACAGTTCCAAATTTGAGAGCCATGACTTTAGATGACCATTCTTTTTTTGGTGTGTGGTACTGGGGATTGAACCCAGGGGCATTCTACCTCTGAGCTACACCCCCAGCCCTATTTTTTTTAATTCGTAATTTGAAACAGAGTCTCACTAAGTTGCAGAGGGCTTCATTAAGTAGCTGAGGCTAGCCGCGAACCTGCAATCCTCCTGTCTCAGCCTCCCAAGTACTGGGATTACAAGAGTGCGCCACCACCCCCGGCTTTTTAGATGACCATTCTGTGACAGCCTCCTTCATTATAGAGCATCTTCTTGTATTGGAGAAAGAGGGAGCAAAACAAAGGGAAACCAACACGTAAGAAAAAGAATAAAGGAGAGGATGGGGGGTAAGGAGAAGAGAACCTACCCTCACAGGGTGGCACAACTGCCTTAAAGGGCTACAGACTGGCAGGGAAGCCACAAAGAGCCCACTGCTAGCTTAAAATTCACCAGCCTAGAAGGTAAGCAAATAGCTTTGTAAAGTCAGTTTCAGGTCTACTTTGTGGATTTTTTTTCTGACCAAAATTTCTGCTAGAGATTTGGTTCATTTTAATTCTTTCTTTTCCAAGCTGACTATAAAGATCAGCTGATCATCAGCTTCTATGTAAGGATAACTAAAAGTGTTACCCTTCCACATTGCATACATATTCAGCAGTTGTTCAGCTTGGACAAGAACCGTCTCCGTCCCTCTGCTCAGATTTAGACTCTGTCAGCCCTGGAATCAGTTCTCCTGTCCAGCAGATATTTCTTTCATCCCACTCAGAGAGAAGTTTCCCAAACTTTTCTGGCTTGTGCTCAAAAGGAACTTCTGTGATTTGTCATTCGATTGTTCACCTGACTCTCAGAAACCTGCGTATGTGTTGTATTTAACAAGTACGAAAAATGGTGCTAAAGTAAGAAGCTACAATTATGTCTCCCTTTAGTATTCCTCAGCCAGTGCCTGGCTTTGAAAAGACAATGGAGCCGAATTGTTTAACCTAAATGGGCTTTCCTCACTGGCCATTTACATTTTGATTTGAAGGGAGGGGTACTTCATTATTCTTATGTGATAGAGTTCTATCTCAGGATCATGCTGGACTTAGGAAAATCTAAACCAATGGCTCAAGAGCAAACCCTACTAACTACACCTCCTTGAAGTCTTTCAATACTTTATGTCTTATACAGTTGTTTTCACTAGTTTTGGGTTATGGAAATATTCCCAGTAAGCTTTATTCAATTGGACATCATTTTGGACACTTCCTGAGGTGTTAAAATATCCTTCTCAATTCGAATCCTTTGCCAATTTAATGAGCCTACCTCCATTTTTATCACAGTTAGTTGATAAAGCTGTTGAAGCATTTGAATCATTTATTGCCTGGCACAGCCTTTCATGATATTTCTGCATGGTACCTGGAGTTGTAGAATCAGGATTACATTTTTTGAGATAATGTTTTGAGAATGTGATGAAGATTAATGGATTTGTGCATCAGGTTTGTTCCACAAAATCACCGGAGACAGTTCATCTCTTATTTGTTGCACTTTATGACAGTATATTGCTCTTATAAGAGTTTAATATAGGTTTTTAAAGTTTGTGGCTGTGAAATTTAGAGAGGTTCTATGTTTCCTTACATGCTATTATATAGGAATTCATCCTCAATTTCAGTAATTCTCAATCTCTTCAAAGATAGAATCTTAGTAAAATTTCTGTTTGGTTTTTAGTGGGGTTGGATAAAATCCAGTACACTATATATTTAATGTGCCCAGCTCATTTTAATAGATTGTTTCCTATTGCCAAATTTTCTGCCCTGAAATTCACATTCACTGTAGTTGTAAAGATGGAGGTGAAAGAAACCTATTTTTTTTTTTTTGGTGCCAACTATTATCAGCTTTTCTTACCCATTTAATAAAGGAGTCGCATTTTCTTTCATTTTTCTCATTTACCTCTTGAAACCTCCAACTCCACTTGACCCTGCCATGAAGTCCTAGAAAAAGTGCATAGGAGTTTGAAAGACAAGCAGTTCCTACAGTATTTTAATACATTTCAATTTTGCAGCACAATGAATACTGACAGTATAATAGAGACTTTAAAAACAAAGGTAAAGCAAACTATGAATGCTGCAAGAATTTTTAATTTCACTAAACTCAGCAGGAATAAGGAAGCATTTTCTTCCATATTAGGCCTATCAAGTCATTAGAAAATTGGAGAATTTAATCTACTTGTATAACACTTTGAGTCTGTATCAGATTTTTAAAAATGTTAGTTAAAAACCTAATTTTTAAGATAAAATGCTATTTCAGATGTCTATGTTTCATATAGATATCTACCTATATAAGAAATAAGCTTTAGACTATAGTAAAATTTATTTAAAAATCTGACTGCAACTTACAAAGTTCATTTTTTTTCCTTGATGGCTATAATAAACTTACCAGATCAAAGAATTGCATCCTTTTGTTTTAATAACTGTCACCTGGATTAAGAATTATGCTTAGTTTAAAAATGCAAACAATACTACTACTTCTAAATTTATTTTGTTAATGAAGCCACTACATAAATTTAGCACTTTTTAAAAATTAATTGCTCACACTGAAAAGGGCTAAATTCAGAATAACTCTCTGTTTCAAAGACCTAATTGCCAAGGACCTAGCCTTAATATTAACTAGGATAATTATTATGCAAAGCATACCCACCCAGAATGTTTGCATAGCTATCACAAGCGCTTTCATAAATGATGCTTTAATTAGTCTTAATTAGAATTTGTTTAAGTCAGCAGGGAATGCAGGGCCCGTGAAATGATGTATGTAATAAGCATCAGGCTCACTTTTTACTTGGGGAATAGAGCTGACAAAATCACATCACGTTAAATTGATTCAGTCAGAATTAAAATTCTTATGGTATTAATTAAATGGGGGATCTCATTAGCAGGCTGCAGGGTGACGGAACGACTCTTGGGCGACCAGATGTGAGGGAAGCAGCACCGAAAGAGAGTACCATTAGACCAAAAGTCATCACAGACACAGACACGATGACATTCACCTTGGTACAGTGTTGTCCTGCTATGTAACTACTATTAAGATTACCAGGAACTCAGAGCAGTTTTGGTTTTTAAGTCATTTGACTTCTTCAAGCTTCTGCACCTCAGTTAAAAAAACAAATTCTGAGTGTTTCAGAAACATCCTTTTTATTGGACAAACCAACTCAGTAAACTTGAGAACCAATAAATAATTTAAGCGAATAAGGTGGCTTTTATGATTTAAATATCTGTTTTCTTTTATGGCATAGAATTCTTTGAGATAACATATCTAAGGCCATTTCTTCATTTCTTACCTACATTTCTTTTTATTGATTCAACAAAAACAGAAAAACGTAACTTCTGTTTAGTCAGAAGAGTAATAGTGTATCGATTAATGAGTTCACAGAGCCGCTGGTGATTTTTCTCCTTTCTGCTTTGTGATAAGGAAAGCAGGCACACTATTTGTTATTTATAAAACTGTTTAGAGTTTGCAAGTCTAGTCATGGATGGATGATATTTACTTCCAATTAGCATATGTTTTGTGAATGGCAAGGGGCATATGCTGTAGCTGTGTATATTTTTGGTCAATATTAACAATTTAAGGCTTTGGCTTCGTTCCTTCCAGCATTTGTAAAAAATGAATATTTTCTGATAAATACTGAATTAGTAGAAAAATACTAAGGCTAAACCTTCCTTTAGAAAGACACTGAATTAGACAGCTGATATTTAACCAGAGAGGAAGTAGTCTTATTATCCATGGGAAAAACATAAGCTTTTTGGATATGTAGCCAAATCTTAAAAACAACAAAAAAAATCAGAAAGTTAACTTAATAGTTGGTAGAATTTAAAAGTTGCTTAAAGACCAATATCTAGTGTAAGCTACCACCCACTGGGGATATTTCCTTGGGTTTTGATTTCTTTTATCTTAAAAAATGGTTAGCAAATTCTCCCCACCCCCAGTCTTCCTCCCCCAGCCTGCCTTCCTTGCCTTCCTTCCTTGCCTTCCTTCCTTCCTTCCTTCCTTCCTTCTTTCTTTCTTCTTTTTTTTCTTTTTTAGGTGATACTAAGGATTGAACCCAGGGATGCTCTACCACTGAGCTATACCCCCAAACCTTTTTATTTTGAAACAGGGTCTGCTTATGTTACTATGCACTGGCCTTGAACTTGTGCTCCTCCTATCTCAGTCTTCCAAGTGCTGGGATTACAGGTGCTCCGCTGATTTCTTTCATATTTTAATTATAGAAAATATCATTGAGTGAGATTGTGGACTATGGATAAACTATTTCTTAGGAAGAGGTACAACTTTACTTCTAATTAGGACTCTTAAAGTTTCAGTCTCTAACATAAGTTTTGTTTCTCTGGTAATTTTTAGTTTTATGGAAATAATTTCATGTTGTGTCATTTCCTGCTCCATTTAGACTTTTTATCCTCAAAATGAGGTCTGGAGAATTTAAAGGCACAATACAGATTGTTATAAAAACAGTTTAAGATTGTCTCACTCAATTCTGAAATGTTTCGTATGTTTTATATTTTGACTAACTCTTCCACCCCCTTCTGACAGGTTGGTGAGGGTTTCAGTAATACCTAACAACAATGGCCAGCCATTCACATCTCAAGAGCATTAAGAAAGAAGTCAAAACACACTATGTTGATGCCTTTTCATCAGAGAATAACATATGAAAATACATTTCTATAGCCATCCACTCTTTAAAACCTCATTCTTGAATTGGTTTAATGAGGACAAAAATTAATCTAGCTTTGGGCCATTTCCTTGACAACATGAAGAAAGAAAATGCAAGCTCATTCTGTGTTGATCCTTTTTGCAAAGATGCTGTTTTGCAGAATAAACAGTATGGAGTATAGTTCTTCTTTAGCATTTTCCAACACAAAGTCAAGTGACTTGTTCTTCCAGGGTGTTATGTAACATATGCCAAATAAACCAACAACTGTCCTGGTGAGAGAATATTTTGCATATCAGTAACTTAGTAAATACACATATTAAGATAATTTGCAAATGGTCAGCCTCAAAATGAATTCTGTGTTGGATCTTAGGAATTTATATGAGGACTTGCTACAATGTTCTTCTATGGACTTATTTTGGGCTTTAGTTTTTTTAAAGATGTCCGAAATGATAATCCTAGTTTGGTGCCATAATCAGTCATGAGTGGAAAAAAGAGCCAACACATCCTATTTAGGAAACTGGCTTTCTCATGGCTAGTTTTCTTCTTGAAAACAAAACATATTTATTTTATAACGATGCCTGGAGCCAACTCCTGTTTTCCTTGCCTTTAGCAACAGACAAACCTCTACTGAGGCTTTTTTCAGCCTAAAGGAATATAGTAAAAAGGTTACATAAACATTCAGAAAAATAAATTAATAACCCCAAGCCTTGAAAATGTGTGCAAGAAGGACAGGCTATGTGGAATGCAATGGTTTTGATTTTGGTGAGGCTTGCTGTCCAATAGTAATTAATAACTCCTTCATGAATTGGATGAATTTCAACTTAGAAACTCATTGCTACCTCATGAGGATAGGGTAAAGGTATAGGATTTAGCATCATAGAGGCATTCATTTGCATACTGGTTTCTCCACTAACATCTCAGAGACATTTGAGAGATCCCTGAGAGCTGCACCTTGCATGAAGAATGATTGGCTTGGCTTATCCCTTAAACTGTGCTCCATGAGGGCAAGGACTACACTACAAATCCAGATGGATTTGCCAAAGCCTAAAACTTATCACTCAATAAATTTTTGCTGAATAAATGAAATAAATCAAATTACCTTAAATATGTACTGTAATGATAAAAGAAAAATAAAGTTTTATACTTAGTTATCAGGTCATTTCTTGAGAGCAGTTTGTGATAAGAGAAACACAGAAGAAGAGAAGAGAAAAACAGGTACTACAACATAGAAAATATTTTTTTGCCACAATGGATGAACCAAGAAAGTATACCAAGAGTGGCTCCTGAGGTCTGGAGAAAAATGATACTACATGTGGGGGGGTAGGGGGGAGGGACACCAAGAGCTGTGTGCATGTATGTTAACACCAAACTGATACTCATTGTGATGTGAGACTACAATGCACCAATAAAAACATAAAAAAGAAGTTATAAACAAAAAAAGAAAATAAAGCTAAAATAAATGGTAAAAAAAAAGAAAAATGATGTTTGCTGCATTTTATCTAACGTGAGCTCCTGATACACCATGAAAACACAATGGAAATTTTGGAATATTGAGAAGTTGTCTTCAAATACTACCTGTTTGGACTAATCAACTCAAACATTGCCTTCAAAAATTTCCTTGATATAAATTTTAGCTTTTACGATGACATGGCTTAACTCCCTCTCTACAGTAAATTAAACCGCAAGACCTAATAAGGACCAGACAAAAGAATTTTCGGAAAGTTAGGAGGAAAAAAACTTCATGCATATATGATTCTTGAAATTATGGAGATAAGACAGGGAAGAAGCAATTTTGTTTGATGGATTAATACCACACCAGAAACCATGATATTGTCTAAGTGACCCTAAATTAAGTTCCTCATTTGCTACCACTTCCCCTGTTGTTAAGTGGTTAGAGACAACCCTTGTCCTTTAACTCCCAGGGCTGTTATAAGAGCAATATGGAAATGCTTTAAAGGGTACTTATGTTCTTAGGGATAAAGACCAAATAAGAAGGCAGCAGCACAAGGAACACATGTAGTCCCAGCTAATTGGGAGGCCGAGGCAGGAAGAATCCAAGACTAGCCTGGGCAATCTAGCAAGACCTCTTAAAAAAACAAACAAACAAAAAAAGCCAGGCATGGTGGGACATGCCTGTAACCCCAGTACTTGGGAGGCTGAGCAGGAGGATAGCAGGTTCAAGGCCAGCCTCAGCAACTTAGTGAGATTCTTAGCAATTTAGCGAGACCCTGTGTCAAAATAAAATATTTTAAAAAGTGCCTCATGCCTGTAATCCCAATATTTGGGAGGCTGAGATAGGAGGATCACAGGTTTGAAGTCAGCATGGGCAACTTAGGGAGAACTTGTTTCAAAACAAAAAATAAAAAGGGATGGGGTATAGCTCAGTGGTAAAATGCCCCTGGGTTCAAGCCCCAGAACCTAAGGGAAAAAAATAAAAGAAACAGTTATTTTTATTTCCCAGTCCACAAACTCTCCCAACTGTTATGTTCTGTGTTTATTGTATCCCAGTCAAAACTCTCAGGTATTTTAAATCATTTATTTGTCTCTTACCTCCAAATCTTCTCCAACATGTAATTCTTTGAGTGTTATAAACACAGTGTTTTTGTATGACATGGGAATTTTGTGCAGAATGGAATTATAATAATAAATGACTTAATTTTTGACGTTGGCTGATGCTTTCAGGCCCCGCCCCTTTCCTTCCCTCTGCCAGCATCTGTGCACTCTCCGTGTTTGCCCTCATGCTTTCTCCTCTGGCTTTTTGGGGAAATTCAGACCATGCAAGCTCCACCCAGAGCACACTGGGACCCTCACCCAGCCTCACTCCTTCTCCACCTTTAGTAAAATCCCAGGTAGACCCCTTGTCCTGCTCTCTTAAGCCACTTTCAGACTAGCCTGGGAGCCAGCCCTGCTCACCCCAGAGAGGTTCATTATGGGAAGAGCAAACCTTCCTGTACCCTCTGGGTGTGAGAGTGGCAGCATCAGCTTTGACATATGAACCAATGGGGGGCAGGGAGCAGGTCCACCCTCCTCTGTGGAGTGATCACAATACCAATTAAATATGTGTCCTTGTCAAGGATGGGAGTTCACACTGAAAAATGGAGGATAAGGATTTGTTTTAAACACAATGTGCCTTTCATTGTGATTTCTTTTAGAACCTGGATGCCCTGTGGATCAACAGCTTTGTAAGAGACCAAAAAGGAACTAGATATTGATATGACTAAGAATATCAACAGCAGGGACAGAGGTTAGGATGAAAACTTGAAGGGCTATCAAGTCCCATTTCTTCAGGGCACAAGTTGATCTCCAGCTGGGATCAGAAATTTTCCCTAGTGGTGCAGCGCCGCCTAATTAGCTGCATTAAGGAAGACTCAGCCTTCTCTAAGCGCTGGCCACAGTTGGAGACAGGAAACTCACCTACTTCATGGGTAAGGCTGTAACACTTAATTAATTAATGGCTGCAGCATATTTATGATCTTGGCATAAAAGGGCTATAGGAGCAAAAGTATTACTATATTCCTTCCTATTGCTATAGGGAAACATGCCACATGGGCAAATTAGTGAATCCAGATAGAAATACATCCTCCCTTCAAATCAATGGATTGTAAATAACTCCAGAATTTCTGTCTTTTCTATAATTTTAGAAACTTGGGTCAGTTTTTAAAAAATTACTTATTTTTACTTTAGTATTTGATGCTAATGGTAAAAAGCTTCAAGGTATCATTATATATTCACATTATAGCAAAAAATTGTTATTTGCTATAGCAGTGGAGGTAGAGAGGAAAATGAGAATGGAGATTCTTAATCTAGTAATGAAAATACACATTGTCCATACAAATGAGGACTCAAAGTAATGATGATGTGCTTGAGGGAAATTAGGAGACAGGTCTATCTGAAAATTTTTTTTTTTTTTTTTTGGTGGTACCGGGGATTGAACCCAGGGGCCTTCTACCTCCGCGCTACACCTCCGGCCCTATTTTTTTTATACTTTATTTTGAAACCGGGTTTCACGAAGTTGCGGAGGGCCTCACTAAGTAGAGAGAGAGAGAGAGAGAGAGAGAGAGAGAGAGAAAGAGAGAGAGAGCTGAAGCTGGCCGCGAACCCGGGTCCTCCGGTCTCCACCTCCCAAAGTACTGGGATTACAAGCGTGCACCACCACGCCCGGCGTCTATCTGAAACTTAACTCAGAACACCTTTCTTTTGATTTTCCATAAAGTTGGTGCAGCAGAAAGGAGAAGAGCTCAGCTTTGCTGAAGATATGAAGGGGGGAGCAGAGGCATCCAATCCCAGCTCCAGATTCATAGCAAAGTCAAGGCGGGGAAGCATGCCATTTAGAAGCACTGAGAGCTGAAGTTAGGCAGTGGTTTCTGATACATGGAAGTATTAGTAGGATGGCAATTAGAAATCTCAATAGAGCTGGGCATGGTGGTGCATGCCTGTCATTCCAGTACTTGGGAGGCTGAGACAGGAGGATTGCAGGTTCAAGGGCAGCCTTACCAACTTAGGAAGACCCTGTTTCAAAATAAAAAGGGCTTGGGGGTGTAGTTCGGAGGCAAAATGCCCTTGGATTCAATCTGTAGTACCAAAAAAAAAAAAAACAAAACAAAACAAAGAAAGAAATATCAATAGAATGAAGCAGTAGCTTTGAAAAAGTGTACAACTTGCATAGTCCATAGTTTTACGTGGATTTCAGACAGTGCTGAAGTGAGTAGCATGTCTATCTCTCCTATATGAATCTGCCCCCAGATCTCAACTACTCCACGACTGCAACATAAATACAGAAAGAGGATCTTGCTTCTCACTCACCTTCTTCTCCCTTGTCCCTTATCTACGGGGCTACTTCAATGGATTTTCAACTCACTAATATTAGAAACTGGCTTAGCAGACAGTGAGGCTCCCAGTGTGTTGATCTACAGTATGAAGCACCGTGAACAAAGACTCAGCAGAAGAAGGCTTTCAGGAAAATGATAGGTATGGAAAGAAAACCATTTTCTAAAGTGCCCAAAACATTTACCACTTGCTCTTTAACCATCTCAATTTTAGTAAGTGGTAGGAAAAAGGAAATGCCTGGACAAAGGCTTCACAAGTAGAAGACTTGAGCCTGACCAGGAATTCATCTGGAAGGTAACCAACAGTCAAGACACTTCCGGAATCTCAGGAAACAGGATATCCCCTCATGAGAGGGTCTCACAATGCTCACTGCCACTTGGTAGTTCAGGGAACAGTGAAAGCCTATGCAAGACAGTGCTACTAATTTTTTTTTTTAAAGAAGACTCCCTGTTCTCTTTTGCATTTCTAAGCATTTATCTTCATCAAAAAAAAAAAAAAAAGAAGAAGAAGGTGATGTAATAATCTGGCTTGCCCAGTAAAAAACTCTCTTCTAAGTGCACAGGAAAAGTTTCAAAGCATAAAGGTTCTTGTTACCAAGCCAAGTACTGACCCCAGAAAGCACTGTCCATTTCCTCCATAGATTTGATTCAGAATCCTCTCCTATTTATGTTTGTACTTGTCGTAGTAGCTGTGTTTGTCTACATATTGTTCATTATGAAAAAAGTATAAAACATTTGTATATGTAACATATTATGTATTTATGAGAATATCATGGATATGCATACACATATGTCTCTTTGGCCCAGTTAAAATTCAGGAAATCGTTCCCACATCTTGAACAAAGTATGTATGTTGGAGGTCATTTTTGGAGTTTAGATTGAAGAGACTTTGTATAGTGAGAATTTCTAAATTTGGGAAAAGAGAGCAAGAAAATATAGTGAAATACCCAACCAACCTACAGTCCTATGGGTAATCCCATATCTCTCACATTAATTTGGTAACATGACCTCTTATTCTTCATATTTACTGTTAAATATTTGGGACTGTACCAACTAAGGCCTTAATAGTATTCAGTTTTACTGCCAAAACATATAGGGAAAAATTAGAGATCCAAGAGTATAAAGGCAAGGCAAGAAGATGAAAAAGTAGCATAGGTCAGGGCCTATGTTTAACTTACTTTCTTGTCTATGGTTCAAACCTATTAAACCCCTTAAATTAGATTAATGTCATCATCATCTGAGAAATCAATGAACGTACACATCTTGTAGGTTTTGGTGGGGGAATGGGTCAACACCACAGTGAGGAAATGGTCAGTGTTAGAAAAAGTAAAAACAGGAACATG
The DNA here is from genome assembly GCA_004027185.1 of Glis glis. Classification (NCBI taxonomy): domain Eukaryota; kingdom Metazoa; phylum Chordata; class Mammalia; order Rodentia; family Gliridae; genus Glis; species Glis glis. Next base: position 1,759 of record PVJS01019354.1, on the reverse strand, counting down.
AGATATTTATAAGAAGATGAACAGTGGCATGAGAAGCCATCTCAATAAAAGGAAGAAAGCTGGTAGAAAAAGTCACTAATCATAAGGCTGTAACTAATTGAGAAAATACCACTTTGTGATTGTTTTCTAAGCCTAATTCTGCAAATGAGAATCAAGTAAACAATAAATAACATCCTTCAAAGACTCTAAGAGAACCACAGCTATTAATCTATTGATTAATCGTTAAATATTTATGAAGGAAAGACATGGTCCTTACCTGCAGGGATATTATAATCTAGTTAGGGAGAGAAGATACACACATGAATAGGTAAAGTCTCTAAAGCACGATGTGATAGCTTCTAAATAAACCTGATTAGTGAATTTTAGTAGCTGGACAACTATATTCCTCCCCACCCCTAACCCATGAATCAGGTCATAAACGTAGCCAACCTTCCAGAGAAAGATGAAAGCTGTGTGCAAGTTCCAGAGAGTTGTTCAAATATGCTCATAAATTGTCCATTCACGTCTTGTGGTCCAGCTTCATCAATGTCTATAACACTCCTAAAAGCTAGTTCTATCTCTTTAGTGGCTACCTTTGAACTACATGGATTGCAACCTTTTGAATGGCACCACCATCTTTCCACTTGGAGTAAAAAATTTACAGAACAGTTGGAGAAAGGACATACTCCCTAATTTGCATCACTCAGTGTCACATCAGCTCTGGAAATGGCACTACTTGAATCCCAAGTATCATAAAATCATTATTGAAAGTAGCTCTCTAGGCTTTTGGTTCGAACTGCTGTAAAGATGAAGACATTTATTTGATCCCATGAAATCAAATTCAAGGCCCTTGCTTTCTTTTGTGTCATTTTACACATCTCTCTCTGTGTTCTAGGTGCCAGGAACCTTCCTTACTTTTGTGATTAAAAAAAAACCTTCCATGCATATCAAGTCTTACAAAAAGAAATAGTGCTTCTGTGCAGTGGGGCTGTGCTTCAACCTCTGTCCTGCTTCTATTGTGCTTGGGATCAGCTAAGCTCTCATGAGCTCTCATGATATGGTAAAGGAATTCAGAAGGGTGGAAACTTTCTCTGGCCTAGTGTGGTAGGACCAGGAAAGGAATAGCAGCTGGCACTCGACCTTTGACATAAAGATAATTAGAGCCCCATGGGAGGGAAGGAAAAGGAGATCAAAGTGGCTTTTCAGGTTAGAGCAGTGCACTGAACACTGGCGTCCTGCTGCAGGACTCAGGCACTCACTTTCTTGGCTTCCAGGAGAGTTGTCTGCTAAAATTCACCGCTGAATCCTTGCCCAGGAACTGCCCTCAGCACAGGGGATCTGTGCCACCTGTGAGTGTGGCAACCTGTATACAATGACTAGTGACCATGAGGATACAAAGGCCAGCCTCCTGGACTCTGCCCCACTCCAGAGCTCCCAGCGGTTTTGGATGAGGGCATCACTGTTCAAATTTTCCTCTGCCCGATCCTGCTTCATCCCTTCCTTATGGGAGCCAGACAGACAATTTTAGAAACAACCCAATATCATTCTAATTTCTAATAAGAACTCAAACATTGAGACTCAAAGGGTATTAGCTAAGCACGGTAATGCACACCTGTAATCCCTGTATTTGCGAGATGAGACTGAAACATTCCAAGTTGGAGACCAGCCTGAGAAACTTAGTGAGAGCTTGTCTCAAAATAAAAAATATAAAAAGGGCTGGGGATGTAGCTTGGTGGTAGAGAGCCCCTGGGTTCAATCCCCAGTCTCTCTCTCTCTCTCT